>LOEQ01012454.1:16797-37867 GCA_001685075.1 Bramus lutescens
AGGGAATTGGGAGGGGCAGGAGGTGGAAATTTTTAATAATAATAATAATAAAATTAATTAAAATATATATATCATTAACTCTCTCATCTTCCCTTAACCTTCTTCATTCCCCTTTTGCCTCACAGTAGCCTTCCTCCTGCCCCTGACTACACAGATGCTACATATGCTCAATGTGCTTCAATGTCTTTACTGTTGAAGGAAATTCTTTCTCCACTATGATCACAAACTAGACTTTTCACTTCATCTTCCAATAGGTTCACTTTGTATTGCCATGGTTTCCCTTATCTCTTAGTTCCATTCAAGCAAGCAACTAAACTCTTGAACACCTTCAGTGCAGAGCAGGCATGGCAACTCCCAGTTCATATACAGAGCAATCAGCAGGCATCCCAAGGGTGCCAAATCTACACAGCTAAGACACAACTGTGGCCATGAATAGACCAATAGTAGTAGCCTAAATATAATCAAAAATCAGAATAATGCTTTAATTTGAAGATAAATATCTGAGGATATAAAGGACGCAAAGAGAGAAGAGGATTCATAGTCAGGAACAGATGAGATTTTGTGGTTCTGATGTCACAGTAAAGAAATTGGAAGCAGGCATGAGCAACTAAACTCACACAAAAACTGGTATTGCATCATTTCTGCCTCTCAGTTTCCCCCTATGATATAGGACTAGATCAGAAATGGAAAATAAGTTTAATCTTGAGAGCCATCTCTGATCAGTTGGTAGTCATTTAAGTACTATACTGTTAAGGATGAGAGGGTACACCTGAGCTCATAAAAAGACTACAGTGATGCATTGACAATTTCTGCTATGTCAGCAATAAGAATTACAGTCCATGTACCAAGTGTTCTCTTTCTCTGAAATGGCACACCTCTAAATTTACACTGCATCTCCAACATTCTGATCCATACAACCATGACAATAATTCAAGTTCCTTTGCTAGATCCCATAACTCACTAAATGTGTGTCTATTGCTTGTCTTCACTAGGTCTCTAGAAAAAAATATGATAGAAGAGTTTTAGAAAAGAACATTTGTAGTACTTCTTTTACATCACACTTTTGAGATGTAGACACTACAATTTGCATCCATTGGAGAAGAGTAAGAGGGAAGACAGCAGGAAAAATATAGGACAGTTGTAAATTATTTAGAAATCTTTGCTTTACTTGAATTTTCCAAAAGACCATAGGCCCTGAGGTTTCTGCTGCATGCATCCTGCACATCCAATAAGAAATGTTGAAGCTTAGGCTACAAGAATGAAATAACCACAGCATGTGCTCAACAATGGCAGAAGCTGCAGTTTGGTGATTGGTTTCTTCTGGTTCAGGTTATCTGTTATCCAGGAGCTGAGTTCTATTGGGGGTGGGATGATTGCCAGGTGTTTATATCATTGGTGTTAGGCTATTATGATCTTTGGGGTTAGGAAAGGGTTTTATTTTGGGCTCAGTCCTCCTACAGCCATGTGGCAGAGGCAGCTGTATAATCAGATGCTCTGGACTGGGATATTAAAATCTTAAATATTTTATGAATCTATTTCTGTTCTCTGTACTGGTGCCTAGGAAGAGGTCATTATCAACCTTTCTCATTAAAATCTTTTCTTCAAAAAGAATGTTCATATATGTGCATATGTGCGTGTGTGTGCACATATGTATGCATGTGTGTGTGTGAAGAGAGAGAGAGAGACAGACAGACAGACAGACACAGAAATAGAGAAGGCCAGAGGACAACTGGATGTGTCATTCCTCAGGTGCAATCCATCTTTATTTGTTTGTTTGTTTATTAATGGTGGGGTCTCTCACTGACCTGGAACTTGCCAATATGCTAGGCTGACTGGCTAGTGAATCTCAAGGATTTTCCTCTGCACCACCATGCCCAGCCTTGTTTATATGGGTTCTAGGCTGAGAATCAAACTCAAGTGGAAGTACTTTAGCTACTGATCCATCTTCCCAACCTTTAATTCTTTTCAACTTCTCTTTCTGATAAATATGCTGTCTACTGATCATATTCACCCAACTCCATTTTCCCATCCTCCTTTTCTTGCCCTGCCCCAATAATCCTGTTTTCCTTTGTCAATTTCAGTTCTGTTTCCATTTAATATATTTATACATTATTTTATGTGGCTACATAAAATTTAGGAAACACTAATAGAAGAAAACAAATATTTGTCACATATCGAAGACAGTCTTAATTCACTTAATGAGATTATCTCCAGTTACATCCATTTTCCTGCAAAAGACATTACTTCATTCTTCATGGCTGAATAGAATTCTATTGTATGTATACCACAGTTTTCTTATTCATTCTCTGTTCTTGGATACCTATCTTGGTTCCATAATTAGCTATTATTGATTTGTGTGTATCTCCATGACATGTTCAATGATGTATCTTATTACTCCTCCTCACCACTTGTCTGATCTTCTAATCCTATCCTTCACCTTGAGTCAGATTGGTCTTTCAAAATGTGTACCTCCTTAAGTCTTATTCATGCCCTCTTTTCCATTAGATAATACCAAAAGTCCTGAAAATGTTTGAAGACGTATGAGTCTTACCTATGTCTTCAGACTTTCACTTGACCTGCTATAAATGCCAACCCAGGTGAGCTTCCCACCACACTATGAGATTTCTTTTATGGGCAGGAGTGTGTGAATGTGTGTGCGTGTGTGTGTGTGTGTGTGTGTGTGTGTGTGTCCTGGAACTAATTTTGTAGAACAGGCTGGCCTCAAACTCACACTAATCCACCTGCCTCTGCCTCCTGAGTGTTGGTATTAGAGGTGTGTCTCACCACTGCCCGACTAGATTTCTTCACTGCTTTGCTCCATATCCCTTTTCCAGGGAAATTGTTCCACTCCCTTCTATCTCTCTTCAGCCCATCCCCTAAATGCCTGATATACTACAATGACCCTCTATTGTATGTCCCTCTATTCTTCTGTACAAGAGCTCTACCAGGGTAGGAACCCTTTCTTAATCACCTCTACTTTCTACAGTCCAAATATGAGTCAGACACAAATTTGATGACTAAGTGAATACAGAGAAAGGCCCTACTTACACTTTAATAAACAAAAGAAAGAAATCCTATTCTTTAGTAAACCAACCCAAAGGAGACTTTGAGAAGCTGGAACAGACCAGACAGAGGAGATGGTAGAGTGTGGGGTGGTGAATGTCACCAAAGTACATTATGCTACAGGTAGGAAATGTCCTATTTTGTAAAATTAGTATATGTTAATTAAATGTTTCTGGTTTACCTTGAAGTTATAATGATTAAATCAAAGTCTATTTTCAAATGTACACATGTTACAATAATCTAAATTTTCCCTTCTGAAGCATGAATTCTAATTGGTCTTAATAATAAAATCCTAGAGTCAGATAGCAGGACAGATGCTGAAAGATCAGAGAAGCAAAGCAGCCAGTCACTAGTTCTTACTTTTACAAAATCTTCAGACCAAAGGGGACAAGATGCTGTCTGAATGAATTCTTGGACTTCGTGGTATCCTGTCTCTACAAGTCCTAAGACTTAATGCTCTCAGCTCCTGTCTCCTCCCAGCCACATCCCTTCCAGTCTCCACTTCCCTACTATTGGGATTAAAGATGTGTGACTCCCAAATACTGGGATTAAAGGTGTGAGCCACCACCCCCTGACTCTGTTTCTCTTTGAGACTAATCTTAAGTAGCCCAGGGTGGCCTTGAACTCACAGAGTTCTGCCTCTTCCTCCCCAATGCTGTCATTGAAGGTATGTGCCACCACTGCCTGGCCTCTATGCCTAACTAGTGGCTTGCTCCACACTCTGGTCCTCAGGCAAGATTTATTTGTTATAACACAAACAAAATATTACCACAGCCTTCCTTCTAACTGAATCTTCCCATTTTGCATTCTAGCACCTGGATAGATGTGATTTCAGAGGAGAGCAAAAGCAGGAGAAGCATGAGCTAACTCATCAATAAATGACAGTCCTTTGGAATCTGTGTCCTATCTGTACACTGAATTAAAGTTATGGGATTTGAGTCTTTGTCCAGATATCTTTATATTATTTTCATTCCTTGAACATATCCTGATGCCCACATCAATATCTTTGTATTTGTGTATTCATGTGTATGTTTGTGTGTTTGTGTATATGTTTGTGTGTTAGTGTGTGTGTGTATGTGTGTTTTAGTGTGTGTGTGTTAAGGTGTGTGTATATGTGTATGTATGTGTTCTGTTAGTGTGTGTATATGTGTGTATGTTTGTGTGTTAGGGTATGTGTGTGCTAGTGTGTGTATTGTATGTGTGTATATATGTGTGTTAGAGATGAGACTGAGATCCATTTGATTACACTTCCCTAAAGAAAATATTAATATTTCACTTTGTAAGAAATAATCCTGATTATACTAAGATTCATATGTTATAATGGATCCATCTAGTTTTAAATAGTGCTAGAATTTTTTTTCTGCCTACCACTTAACATTTTCCTGTTGGTGAAGGAATTTCCACTTAGTCCAATTAGACTCTCTCTCCTCTACTGGGTCTTGAGCACTCATTAGTTTCCAACTGGGTGACACATTACAAGGAGTTTTCTAATTACTTTTATTTATAGGCATCCCTACATGCAGGTGACCAATGGATGCTTACCCAAGCCACACTGCTGATCTCCTCTGACTCATGACTCAGCATTTCACATCTGCTGTTCTCTCCCTCATCTTATAAGGAACCAAAGAACAAAGCTGCTGTATAGAGACTGTCACCAAACAGACCTTTGTAAGGGCCAGATCACTAGAGGTGAAGAAGTGAGAAATCACATCTGAGTTTAGTATTCAATAAGTAAAGCCTAGATTTTATTTAGAACAATTTTCTTTTCAACCAAGTCACCCTGCTGGCCCATCTCTGTTATTTGTGCTTTGCCTTCCAAACTTTCTAGCTGGTTGCTACCAAGTGCAGTTTCTTGCATAGGTCAACTGCTTTTGAGCAACTTCTATAACTGGAGAAATTGTATATTGTGGCCCCTTATGGAAGGTGTAATCATGATTACATGACAAAAACAAGCAAGAAATAAGACCGCCCCAATCCATAGCCCCAATGAACTGTTGGTTTGAGCATTTTTACATCCTTCTTCTTAACCCTCACCCTTGCTTCCCAGATTCCAGTAAGCAATCTTTGTGATCAAGTCTCCGTTCTTACAATGGCTCACAAGATGTTGATTGCCTCTTATTAAACATGTTGGAGATTGAAAGCTTTTCAGGTTAGGAAGGTGTGTGTGTGTGTCTGTCTGTCTGTCTGTCTGTGTGTCTGTGTGTCTGTGTGTCTATGTATCATTCCTGAACTTTAATAGAGTACTTGGTCCTTCATTAAATTGCATCAGACCTTTATGAGAGCCTCTGTCCACCCCTATTATCAGTATTCTATTGTAGGCTCTGGAAACAGCTCTCTGGAATACTTCTTTGCTTTGTCTACCTGGACATCCTTGCCTCTCTCCAGGTATGGATGAAAATCAGGCAGCCCACATCACCTGTTGATAGGACATTTTAGGCTATAATATGATCCTGGAAAGGCCAGGTATGAATATCTTTGCGGAGGACAGGTATTTCACAAGTACATGAGGCCTCTTATCTTCCTGTTGTCCTGAGTATAATCACTGGAAATATTTATTTTACCCACTTTGTTCCTGGAACTGTCTGAAGTGTGTGAGACAAGTTTTAGGTACTTGCTCCCTCTAATCGTATCCTGACCACCCATTATGGTGCTACACACCATCCTCTATGCTGCAGTGTACTCTGAAACTGACTCCTTGGTCCAGAACACAGCTGTTATTCATTTGTGTTTTTCTTCTGTATTATACATAAACCTCTACATGCAGGTTCTAGTCTTGTCCATAATCTGTGGAATGTGGAAGAGACTCAAGGAAAACTTGATCAATGGCTTGAGTGAGTCTAGAAGAACTGCAAGCCAAAATATAAAATGTTAGATCTCAGGAATAGACCATGGTTAATATAGCAACTCGTTGACTGCCTTCACAGAAGTCTATACAACCACTGACAGCTGTTCTTCTGCTCCAAATATGCTGCTGACTACAGCAGAGGCTCCAGCATTTATGTAGGTGCCAGTGACTGGGACCTGGCACCATGGTATATAAGCTTCTGGTGGTTTCTCTCCTACTATTATTTCATCTCAGAATGTGTATTAGATAGTAGTGTTGCCATTGGTGTTGCCACAGACTATATGATAAAAATCACAGAAATTAATTACTCTCATTTCTGGATACTCAGCCTAAGTGCAAGATGTCAGCAGGGCTGGATTCTTGTGAGGTCTCTTTTCTTGGTGTGCCTGTGTGTCTTCTGTCTATAGTTATTACACATCTATGCTTAAATCCCCTCTCATTACGAGGACACCAGTCACATTAGATTAAAGCTTAGCTTAAAGGTCTCATTTTAACTTAATTACCTCTTTAAATACCTTGTCTGAAAATATAGCTTCTTTTTAAGTTACTGGGAGCTAAGACTTCAAATTATGAAAATTATGGGAACATGATTCACAGAGCGGAAATGGAATGGCTGGTGGCACTAAGCTTATGTGAGCCCAGGAAAAAGTTATACCACATGCATGTGCATACACGGGTACCACTTCATAGTCATCAGAAGTCATCAAGGTTAGACTAATAAAACCAACTAGAAAGGACACAGAGTAGTGAGTGGTAGAGGTAAAAAGGTGTGGACAAATAACCTTGGATTATTAACTAAAAGGTATGAGATTAAGCCTAATTTTTACTCTAATAACTAAGAACCTAAAATTGTCGATCCCTTGTTTATTGCGAGATGGCAGGAGTGAATCTTGGTGGACAAAAAACCCAACTCAAGTGGATTTTAGTATAAAGGATATCCTAATGATCTATGTACCAGGATTAAAACAAGAAGAAATGGCAAAATTATTCTCAGTCCAGTCACTGAGAGACAGAATCCAGGCTATTTTCTATCTAGCATCTCTGCTTTTCTATGTTGGTCAAGTTGTCGGGAAAGTTGTCAGGGACCCTTCCCTTGGCCTTTCTCATTTCATTAAATGTATCACCAGCCAACCACCAGGTTGCTTGAGTCAGAACGCTCAAGGTATCTTTAATTATGCTCCACCAATCTTCTCTATGTGCCATCTATCAATGAGCTCTTTAGACTACCCTCCGAACACATACCACATCCACCCTCCCAACTGAACACTCAGTTCCTTTATGTTTCCTATAACTCATTCTCCATATATCAATTGGAGTTGTCTTTAAATGCTATAGATCTTTCTCCAACTTGAAACTCCCATGACGCAAATTCCCTCACAATGAATTCCATCCAAGTCTAGGCCTTCAAGTTCCCACCGCTGCCACCTCTCTACCCTCAACTCATCCCACTTGCTCCCCCTCATTCTTCTTTAAAGACAGTGATCACTCTATTTTTTTGTTCAAGAGTGCCAACCCAGCAGTCACAACAGAACCTCTGCACTTGCTTTTTTCTCTGTCTGGAACATTCCTTGCCCACATACCACATGGCTTGATCTGCTCGCATTCATTAAGTTTTACTTATAAGTGAACTTCCTGCCATAAAACTTCTTTGACATGTTCTCTTATTCTGTCTTTCTCAGTCAAATTCTAGTCTTCTCCTATTTGCATTTTCTCAATTATATGTACTGTCTTCACTACTCACATGTGAATTCTGTGAACAAAAGTCCAATCAGGGTGGCTTAATGCTCTGTCTCTAATAATTGTAGTAAGAGTACGATAATTCTCTATAAAGTTGTTCATCAAAATAAAAAAGGACTGAGAACTGGGAGTAAATAGCCAGAAAGGAATGTCTTCAACATTTCCCTATATGAAAAAAATGGGTAATAATTAGATCAATTGGTCTTTCAAAGGTTCTAGAGCTGTACATACTAGCTGTTAAAAATCCTTCTGTCTGCTAGCTTATACATGACATTGAGTTTATTAAATAACTTGGGGTTAGGAAAGAATATTAAGAAGATTAAGGTTGATTGAGGCTAAACCTTCTAGGCTGTTTAGAGTCTCATCTAAGAAACTCAAATGTGAATGAAGTATTTGTTGAAAAGGAAATAGTATCCTCCATACATGGACTTGCATGTCTACACCCACTTACAGTGTGTTCCACTTTCCATCAGAACACATTGATTGAATCTTTTCTTTTTCTTTTATGTGTACCAGACGAGTGATGGAATAGGTGTTGAGGAAGGTGATTTGATAGCATGCATAGAAGCTGAACTACTTAGAATACTCAAACTAGTTCATTCCTCCTATAAATATAGCAGAGCAGCCTGTTTCCAGACACTGTGACCCCCTTTCCTCCTCCTGGAACCCTTATTAACAGTCTGGGTTTATGAGCAGGTGATCAGCATTATGGCCTCATTTGCTGTGATGACAGCTGACATTGTTTTTTGCCCACTTCCTTCACTGTCTTTCAATCAATTGCCTTGCAATTTTAGAAACAGTCACATCAATTCCCAAAATCGCTCTCTTCACCTTTCCATTGATACAGTGCTCAAGGTACCAGAGGTACTATTTGTCTTACTGATATAACTCCTTCTCCATTCTTAAAAACTAGCCTAGTTTAGATTAAATTTTATTAATAATGGAGTAGGTTCTTTCCACATCCTTCCCCTTTCTTCACCACTCAATTATATTTTAACTCCAGCCCCGTTCTTGAAACCATTCATATTTCTCCTCAGAACATTCCAAAAACCCACACTTTCAGGAATGATAATTCTCCTACTGCCTCTAACTTCTGGCTGTCTCTGAACAGAGGGTGCTTACTTTTGCTGATTTTTTTTGCATGGTCTATTCAAAAAGACACACACCTCATGAATTTTAGGGGTTTGCATACTTTTTGTACTGCAGAGTTCTAAGATCCAATTTCACCCTTTGCCTCTGTTCTATGAGCAGTCATTGTCTTGTGTAGGCTTCCAATGCCTGTCTCTGTGATGAGTTTCTGGAAAGTAGCCAGTGTTACTTAGCTCTCTTTGAGTCTCCTTGAAGGCTGAGCAGGAAGCTGGTGCATAAGGTAATCAGCAACTGATCTGGGGAATTCTTATCAATTGCTAAACTTTTCTCTGAGATATGTTATTATTCTCCTACTGGCTTCTGGGACTTAAACTCAAAATATTGATCAACTTTCTGCCCCTGAATAAACTTCCTTAGACTATCAACTTAGAAGAGGTTTACTTTGATTCATAGTTTCAGAGTTCTCCCCCCAAGATTCCTTGGTTCCTGTTGTTTTGGAACCCCATTATGAGGCAAAACCTGCAGGTCAAACTGCACTGCATATTGCGGCAAAGCTGCTCAACTCATGATGACTCAGCAACAAAGAGAGAGAAAGGAAGGGTCCTGGGACCACTTTGAACACACCCCAGGGACAAACTTTCTCTTTCCATCAGGTCATACCTCTCCAAGATTCCATAACCTCATAGTAATGCCCATCAGACCTGCTATTACAAAGTTCTTATTCATAGTATTATGGTTAATATTGTCAGCTTAATTGTAATTAGAATCATCTTGGAAACACATATAGTATGTTCATGACAGTATTTCCACAATACTTTAATTGAAGTGGAAAGATTGAATTGGAATGTGGAGAGCTCCACTAATGTGTGGAGTAGTGTTCAGGACTGAAAAAATAAAATGAAATAAAATAAAATAAAATAAAAGTAGAAGTGAGCAGACCACCAACATTCATCTCTCCCTGTTTCCTGACTGTAGACACAATGTGACCAGCCTCCTCACATTGATACCATATAACTTCCCCATTATATGGATGTACTAAAATATAACCTAGCATCTGTTAACTTAAATATTGCCCTTAATTTTACTTTTCGATAATTATGATGAAAGACACCAGTAACTGAGTTTCTGATTAATAAACTAGTTAGTATCATGGAGGGTATGATGGTTTGAAAGAAAATGGCCCCCAAAGGGAGTGGCACTATGAGGAGGTGTAACCTTGGATTAGGTATAGTCTTGGAGGAAGTGTTTCACTGTGGAGGCAGGCTTTGATACCTCTTGTATGCTCAAGCAATACCCAGAGAGACAGTTCACTTCCTGTTGCCTGTGCAAGGTGTAGAACTCCCAGCTAACTCTTTGACACCATGTCTGCCTGCATGCTGCCATGCTTCCCACCATGATGATAATGGCCGAACCTCTGTAAGACACCCTAATTAAATGTTTTTCTTTTTAAGTGGTGTTTCTTTGCAGCAATAGAAATTCTAATTAAGACAGAGGGAAGCAAGTTATTTAAGATGCTAGTAATAATTGCAGCTTTCTAAAATAGGCATTCTTCTGTGTGTTTATCTCTTTCCAGTCATTTAATTCATATACCTTAATTTATTCAGTAATTCTCACATTGATGGAGAATTTAGGTAATTCCCATTTTGTAACATGAAATATTATCATGCAAATTTTCAGTTCCCTTGAACTTATTTTGCAGGGTAATTTTGCAACAGTGGTATAAGGTTTTCTTTCAGCTGAATTTTGATGTGTAATTGCCATATTGATTTCCATGTGCATTTAGAAATATTAATTTCATTAGATTCCATTAGAAGTAGGTACTAACTTTCAAAATGTTTACAATTTCTGTCAAGGATAACCTAAAACTCCCCAAATAATGCCTTTACTTGCATAGCTTTGATTACTAGTGAAATTAAACATTTTATTTTGCTGAAGGCTAAAGCTGGATTACCTAATGAAGTTTTTGCAAAAAACTGACTTAAATGAATGGAAATCTAAACTCAATATCCCTGGGAATAACTGACCAAAGAGTGATACCATGTTTGATTTACAGATGATTATAGGGAATAACAGCCAGCCTCCATGGAATTTTCTGGAAATAACTGCAAAACTCAATTCAGTTGAATGTTTTATCTTCATTAATATTTTCGTAGAAAACAGTAAACAGCACTGAAATTAACTGAGATGACTGTAAATGACAACGAATAATGAGAATTGCTCTGGGACCAGAAAGGTAAGAACCAGGAATACATGAAAACCTCATCCTCAGACAGAAGGCTATAGCACTGGGAGGGAGAGTCTGGCAACACCCAGCCCCACTACACAAGCGAGATGGTGCCTACCCCAACCAGATACTTCTCTAGCATCCAAGGCCATTGTTCCTAAGCAGGGTAGACTCTCTTCCCACTTGTTCTGGTTTGAATCGACAATGTTCTCAATATGCTCATTATTAGCATTCAGGCATTTACACTGGCCTGTTCCTGGGGACCTAAAAGGAGACACCATCAGTAGCAGCCAGGGCGTGACACTCCAGCTACCCCAGCCACCAGGTAGAGAACTCTCTCTATGTGCATGTGCTATACCCCCTAATAAAAGGCAATTCCTTCCTGCCCCATCTCTGTTTTCTTCTGCTCTCACTCAGAGTCCATCTCTGTACCTTCCCCCAATAAACCTCCCATGTGAACTCTGTTATATGGTGTGACATTGTTGTGCCATTTGGCTCCAACCTATAGTATGAGTAATAAAAACCCCAGAGACAGATATTGGGGCTCAAGCTGAAACATCAAACAAGCAAAGCAGTCAAGTCACTAGAGAACTCTTACCTCTACAAAATCTTCAGACTGAAAAGAAAATGAGTTCTTATCTCATCCTTCTTTATATTCCTCTCTAGTGTTGGTATTAAAGGTGTCCACCACCACTGTCTAAACTCTATGGCTAACCAGTGTGGCTGCTGGCATTAAACGTGTGTGCCTGGTCTGAATGGCTGACTAGTGTGGCTAGCTTTGCACTCTGATCATTAGGCAAGTTTTATTTATTAAAACACAAATAAAATACCACTAAACCAACCAACCAAAGTCACCTTCCCTTCCACTGCTAAATTCTTTTATTTTAATCATTTTCCCTGGCTGGTGGTGCTATTTGTGGAGGCTGTAGAATTAGGAAGTGAGTACTACCTAGTGAAAGTAAGTTACTATGGGTAGTACTTATGAACTTCCTTGATTCTTCTGTCATGGAATATACATTCTAGCCACCCGCCAGGATCTAACTTGTTGCATTATTCCTTCCAGGATGGGTCTAAAATAGTTAGCTAAGACTTGTGCTTTCCTATGTTTATCAGGTATCTGAGGTTATAATTACACAAAAGCAACTAGTATACATTGTCTGACCCCTCACGAATGCTGCTCCTTTGTATTGCCCTGCCCACTTATTGAGTCAGCTAACTCTTTATGAGGCTCATGTCAGTCAACAGTCATCACCTTTAGGTTTCTTTCATAATCTCCATCCACCTGCTTCTCTTTCTGCATTTCTAGACAAACCAATATCTAAAATCCTTTTAAGCCACATTTTGCATATGAGGACATCTACTGTGACATGGTGATTTGATTACACTGAAACCAGGTGATAAGATGTTCACTCTAATACAATAAAACGCAGTGAAGGTGAGCTATGTCTATTCCTTCTGCAGTTCAGGAGCTGTATAAAGTAGGAGGGGTAATCCTGGGGAGATCTGCCCTCACTGAAACCAAATGAACCCCACAAAGAACACCACAAATATATTGAGTAGATGAAGCTTCAGAAAGTTTGCATCTGCTTTGCCAGTGAATACAACATAGTTCATTCAAGACTTCATAGACTTCAGTATTTTACCAAAAAAAGTAATCTAAACAAATAAATGAACAAACCTGACCCTTATAGTCTTCGCCTCAGGCAAAGCTATCAAAATAGCAGAACAGACAGTGAGAAAATAGAACAAAGAAGTGTTGATATGAATAGAGGAGGAGAAAGGGGGATGTGGCTCATTGCAAGGGTGATTGCCTAACATGCAAGAGACTCTAGGTTCAATTTTCAGCAACACACACACATGGAAAGAGATGAGCTAAGGAGAGCTAAGAATGTTGCCATAGACCTATTAACACTAAACAAAAATAATAGAAAAGAGAAGTTTAGAACACTGAAGCTAAATTATCTTTGCTGACCTTCCCTTACTCCCTCTACAAAATGCAGGAAAATAGACTTGTATAAAAATGAAAAAGATTTGCATTAATTTCATACAATTCTGAAATTGGTGAATTTAGACTACAATAATTTCCTTACATTCAGAGCATGGCAAAATTAAAGTTTCTACAATACAGATACCAGAAACTACTGAAAATCTAATTCTTCAAAAAGAATTTAAAAGAACAATAGAAGTATACAGAAGAGAAAAAACAACCAGAATATGGTACAGCTCAAGTGGGATAACTAAGAACAACATTTCAGAAATGAAGCAAAAAGACAAACAATGGTGGGAGGACTGTTCAATGAGAAGAAATATATAAAAAAGTGAATGTCACAAATCAAAAGTTGATAAGATATATTAAAATGAATATATCAAAATAAAACTTTAAGCTAGTCAATTGGTGGCACACACCTTTAGTCACAGGACTTGGGAGGCAGAGACAGGCAGAGTTCTGTGAATTTGAGGACAGCTTTGTCTACAAAAGCTTCCAGGACTGGTGTGGGAAGTCCTTCTGTATATGTGTTGCTTTTATTGATTAATGAATCAATCTGTTTCAGCCAGTGACTTGGCAGAATAGAGCTAGGTGGGAAAACTAAACTGAATGCTGGGAGAAAGTAGGCAGAGTCAGCGAGAAGCCATGTAGATGCCTGCAAGAGACAGACGCCTCCACTGGAGCCTGCCAAAACTTTGCCAGTAGACCACAACCTCGTTGTGATGTACAGATTAATGGAAATGAGTTAATATAGGATATAAGAGCTAGCTAGCATTATGCTTAAGCTATTGGCCAAACAGTATTGCAAATAACATAGTTTCTGAGTGATTATTTCGGGTCTAAGTGGCCTGGAATGAGAGAGCAGCCTCCCCCAACACAGGACAAACTCCAAAGTTACAGAGAAGCCTTGTATCAAAACCCAAAAGTAAATAAGTGAATGAATAAATAAAGAAAAAACAAATGATAAAAATAAAACTTTAGTAATAAAGCTGTAGGTGAAGATTAAAGAAACAATAAAAAGAACACACTATAACTTTAGAACATTCCCCCAAATTATTTATTTTTTATTTGAAATTGATGTTAAAGGCTAGTAATACATTTAACAGGCATGTAAAAAGAAAATATGAGCCAAAGGTCTCATGCTTAGCCAACCTAATTTTGAGATGTTCACACTCTGGATAGTTGTCCTTAATAAGGTGCCAAAGAAATCCAGTTTCTGTCAGTCCTTTCCATAAGTTTATTTGACTGCACACCTCACCTGACAAAATCCACTGTAGAGAAAGCAATACAATCCATATATATACATACATACAACCTTGTACACACATGATACTGGAGTGTGCAATGATTTGTGTTCTGACATTATTCATACAGGAGATAAAAACAGGTGGAGAGCTGAGTAGAGCAAATGGGAATAAAATTAAGCTAGTTGGTTTACAATTATAAATTAGAATTTTAAAATATTCCAAGTTTTTGGGGAAATAGAGAAGAGAAGATAGTATTGATAATTTAAGTATTGTTTATAGTTAAGCCCTGAGAGATAAAATTCAAAACTATGAAGGTGGCAAGTGATCAAATGTTTATTAGTACATAGGAAAAGATATATCAAGAATATCTGTCTACACTGTTACTGAACTGAGCAAAAGATTTTATAACATGTTTCTATTCATTAAGTAAATGGGTTATACATACATTCATATCTATTTCAACCAGAAGAAAGATAAGGTATGGATGGATGGCTCAGCAAGGAAAGTATTTGCTGTTAAAGCAAGAGGTTCTGAGTTTGAATTTCTAGATCCTGTGTAAAGCCAGACACAGTAGTGTACATTTGTAATTCCAGTGTTCCTATGGCAAGATACTAGGCAGAGATCATTGTTGCCCTCAGTCCAGCCTGACACATACAGAGCAAGCAACAAAGAGACTGTCCTAAACAAGGTGGGAGGCAAGGACCAACACCAACATTATCTACAGATCTGCACATATACGTGTGACTATATGTGAGTCCACTCAGGCAAACCAATGCGTTCATATGGAAAGATGCATGTACATTATATGCACACTCATTTTACACACACACACACATGCACACACACACACACAATGTCAAAACATGGAGAGCCTATCAGGAGAGATGGCCATGAGACAAAGGGGGCACTTAAAACATCAATGAAAAATAGCTTCATTAGATTAATGCACATCATATCTGTTTATGCTTGCAATGCTTAAAAAATATAACTGATCAGCCACTATTTGGAAGCCACTGGGGAGCTCATTATTATTTTAATTAATGACTGCCTTCATTTATTGCAGTTAACAAAACAATAGAGATAATAAGGCATTTTATATCAAAACAATAGCATAATGAATAAAAAAGAGCAACAGAATTATAATGTTGCCATTTCAAGTTCCTTCTTATCAACTTTTGGCATTGACTAACATTATAGAATAGTCATTCTTTACCTGATTATCTAAGAACTGTGCCAAAAGGGCATTGGACCTGAATTTGACTATGTCTTAAATTCAACTGTTAATATAGAAGAAACAGAAAAGAAAAGGAACACTGTAAAATATAAACTACAGATACATTAAGTCTAATTCAGGAAACAACTATATGTCTCAATTTGTTTCAAAGCAATGTAAGCAAAATGCATATATAAATGAACATAAAAACACAATAAAAATGCAAGTAGAACTGAGGGTTGGGTGTAGCTCAGAGGTTCGGTACTTGTCTAGCATCCAAGAGGGTCTAAATTTAATCCTCAGTATTACTAACTTCCCCAAAAAAGAACAGATAAAGTTGAATAAATTTGCATAGGAAAGGATTGATTGATTAGTCAACATCAATATTCTGATAGGGATACTATACTAGAAAGAAACTAGTATTGTGGGAAACCAGGTGAGCAGTATTCATCTCTGTACCCTATCTTACATCTTTATGGAATCTATATATATAACAATACAAAACCAAACTAATACATACAAGGGATAAAACAAGACTGAAATACTTTGCACATTCCTTTCAGACCATGATTATCAGAAAGGCAGAGGGGTGAGCACAGATCCATCCCAAGGTCATGTATCTAGCCCTAACTTCCAAACTGGGCTGGGCCAGCAAATTCTCTGACAGATAGTCACATTTCTGCTTCTCAATTCCTTGCCAAGAAGCTGCCCTGAAAGCTTCTAACAATACCCTGGTCAGCAGGTTTTCTCCCTTAGCAAGCAATGGTGTTCAGGGTGTGGCGCTGACTACAGAGCACCAACAGTAATCACTCTTTTCAGAGCTTTCTAGACATGATTTTGCAAACAGGATTTTGTGGATTTCTGGAGTCTTCATGCCAAGCTCACTTTTATTGTTAAAAGCTAATGAAGCTGTGAAAGGCCTAAGTAGCACATCTTTACATAATACCTTCCCACGTGGCCATCTTCTACTGTTAATAAAAACAAAATGACAAGAATGAGAATTATATTTTAGCACCATAGTATATGGTGCAGGCTTTTCAGTGGACTTTATGTACATTAGTTCTTACACCAATGGTGAAAATATTAAATGATATGATAGAAAAGTGGTGATAGTCGTTACTTAAAAAGACAAGTTCTGATGACTGTTCCTTGGGTTTTGATTGGATGAGTAAGGTTATGGTTATAAGGATGTAAACCTGATACAACCAGAGATCAATTAATTATCATATTAGAGAGAATATGGTGTAGGAGGTCCTTCTGTTTATGTGTTGCTTTCATTGGTTAATGTATAAAGAAACTGCCTTGGCCTTTTGATAGGGCAGAATTTAGGTAGGTGGGGAAAACAGAACTGAATGCTGGGAGGAAGAAAGTAGAGTAAGAGAGAGCTGCCATGGAGACACCAGAGTCAGACATGCTGAATCTTTTCCGGTAAGCCACTGCCATGTGGCAATATACAGATTAATAGAAATTGGTTAAATCAAGATGTGAGAGTTAGCCAATAAGAGGCTAGAGCTAATGGGCCAAGCAGTAGTTTAATTAATACAGTTTTTATGTGGTTATTTTGGGGCTAAGCAAGCCAGGCAGCTGAGACAAACAAGCGGCCCCCCAATCCTTTGCAACAAGGATCAGGGAGAATGATGGAGATGGAAGAGGAAGAAATTAAAGATCTTGAGGGTAACACCTAGAAGTTAAACGCCTAGAAGAAATAAGGAAGAGAAAAAGTACATGCATGCATGGATGAGGAAATGCACATGCACACATGTGTGCATACATGATGAATATATGGAAATATCAGGTAAATTGGTGCTTATTTCATATAAGCCGTGCAAAGCACCTCTGAATTATCACTAGGATGCCTTTAACAGTACATGTAACTAAGCAGTGGATCCATATGTGTAAAGTCCTGACTTTGATAGGATGTTCAGCACTGAAAAACTGAAAGAGCTTGATGGGATAGTATATCTTGATAATTCCAGCACTTAAGAGTCTGAGGTGGAAGCAGGTTCAAAGCCAGACCAGAAAAAATAACTAATAAAAAATAGACTCGGCCTATAATTCTTTAAGAGAGGCTTTGTCTGGAATTGGTCATAAAGAGAAATTGCCTTCTGTTTCAAGGTTAGAATAAGGCAAAATCAAGAATATTCTTGATTTTTTTGCAATAATAGCAACAGTGACATTTTATTTGGCAGAAATAAAAACTATAGCTCTAAATAGACCAATAAACTGTGGTGCATCTATACAGTGGAATACTACTACCCTGCAATAAAATACAGAAAGCAACAAATTCAACATCATAAAAAAGTAAATAAGTCCAAATCTGAAAGGTGAGCTTTATAGTATATAAGTTTGTTTATGTAATAGAATAGAAAATATATCTACTGGAACTGAGTACAGAACAATAGTGTCCAGTGGTTTAAAGAAAAGAAGAGAACTATAGAAATGAGGGCAAATTAAGAAATTTATAGTGTGTTAGAACTAACTACTCTATGTGGCACTCAGGGGATGAAGCTACTCTAATGTGGTAGAGTTATTCAATGTGGCACTCAGAGGGTGAAGCCACTTTGGGCATTTTTTAAACTTCTTACAACTAAAGATCACTGCATAGGGTTTTTTCTCCCAAAGAGTCAAGATGCCCAGAATCCCAGAATAGAATATAGTCCAAAAAATTTTTTTTACTGCACTTTAGATGTGTCACATACCCTCATGGATACGAGCTAGGAAAAGGGTACTGCCCAACTTAACTTTAAAAGTGGCATTTTAATTATATACTAGAAGTAAAAAGTCAGTAAATAAGTTGTATTTAATTTGAACTAGATTTCTTAACATTGAGAAAAAAGTTAAATATAAGCAGAGAAAAGTCTATAATACGCTCATGACCCTGGGACCAGACTGATTGTTCCATTTCCAAAACTTGGTCATAAGAAGGAGAAGACAACCTCCTTGGGAAACCAACAATGCAGATCCTGCCCTCCCCTGGAGATCAGGGTCAATATCAACCAGGTTGAGTCATGCAGAGGCCATCAGCCTCTGACAGTCAGTAAGGACACTTCAAATCAGTAGTTTTCTTTCCCAAATTCTACATTCCCAGTTTAATGAGGAAAACATCAGAAAATCTAAAAACAGAGATATCTTTGAAAATGTTCAGCAAGTTTTCTTCAAAACTGTCAATGCCATAAACAGGAAAATAGACTGGAGGGCACTGAGGAAACATGAGGAATGAATGTGGATCTGGACTGGATTTGGGAAGATAGGGCATAAAGAGGAATCAGGTACAGTCTCAGTATACTCTTTAAGAGTGATAGTATCAATTTTGAACTCCTCACCACCATCATGTAAGATGCTGACAGTAGGAAGCTGGCCAAGAGGTTATGGGGACACTCTCCATTACAATTGGAACTTCTGTTAAGCCAAAAACATTCCAAAGCACTGGTGTGGCTTGGTGGATGTTCCATCACCTCTGTCCACATGTTATGAGCCTTAATGTTGCTAATCTACTGACAGAAAAGCCAAGTCTGTAATCTACCTACACATATAAGCATAGGAAGATGAAAGACTTGATCAGTCTTTTAGCCTGTAATATACAGGGCATCAGTCAAGAGAAAAGTTCACCAACCAACAGCTTAAGTAGGGTTTTTCCCAAAATCAAATGACTTGGTCACCTCAACAACAGTGGAAAACACTTGGGGAAATAGAGTTTGGTGTCATGGGAAGACTGTGTAGCCATGCTCTTGTTTTAAATCTGTTGTTCCATGGAGTCATAAACACCTAGCTGATTTAGGAATGAGGAACCCAAAGTCTAAAGAAGTTTAGGGGTTCAACTGTAGAAACCTTAAAAAAGATCAGATAGCAGGTACTTGTAGGTTCATATACTAATAAAATGAGGTTAATGTAAGGGGGAAGTGCATGTTTCTGCTACACATGCCACCATATGGCAGACGAGAAGGGGAGGGATCAGCTCTCCTGCTCTCAAATCCTCAGGATTGGTTCACCTGTATCCCCTACCACAGTGTCAGTTTTAGTGTGCTACCCAAATGAGATGCATGCCTATGGTGATAGATGAGACCATCTCTCCCAAGTGGGGAGGGTGAGCTCTTTCCTGAGGGTTGGATCAGCTTGCCTGCTGTAGTATCCATCAAGGAGCAGGATCTGCCATTCCAGGGCTCCAGTGAATGGCATATGGCTCATCAGAGCATGATGCCAATGACCCCCTAGGCTAACACAGGCCTTGGACAACATAGCAGACTCTATCTGTAGCAGAACCACAAACCCAGACATAGCCCTTGGCAGCAGATCAGACCTAAGCCCACCACAACCCCTGCAGCACAGGCTGCAGCAGTGGAGAGAGCTGGTCCTGGGGTCACAAGAGTGCAAGAACTAACCTTCACTGGTAGCAGTATAGAAGAGAGGGTCTGCTTCCAATCTTGGCTACTCCAAAACTGGCTCTGTTGTTGGATACACAGGTAAGCCAGCCCCATGGGCATGAGAGCTATGTAGTAGAATGGGGGAAGGAAAGATCCCCTCTCCCTTCATCCCTTACTACCTGTGGCAGACGAGAAATCTGGCCTTGGAGAGGTCATGGCAGTGAGAGAACTAGTCCTGTCCCATACCAGCTTCAGCACACAAGAAAGAGGGCCATGCATGGGGAGTACACTAGAGCTGACTCTCTTGTCCAGGGCATAAGTGAGCCAAACCTGACAGCATGAAAGCAGGCAAGCTGATCCTGTCCTCACCTTGTAGCAAACAGGAGAGGGTCCTGCACTTTGCCTGGGCAAAACAGTAGTGTTGGCCCCGGTGATGTGAATGAGGGTGACCTGATCTGAGGACTGGAGAGCAGGAGAATTGGTCCCACTCCTTGCTGTAGTCTGGCATTGAGTGAGCTGGCTTAGGCAGCACTGTAGAACTCAGTCTCATAGTGACAATGAGAGAAAGCTGGTGGGTTGATCAACCCAGTTACCACTCAGAACCAGAGTTATGGGCTGGTTCACTCTGACATTCACCAAATCTATGAACTGTTGGAGCATGTGAGGGTATGAACCCATAGATCCAAAACAGCAGGATCTCCATGACACAGGATATCTAAGAAGAGCACCAGTGAGGGCCCATTATCGGTGGTGTAGCAGAAGATAGAGACCTCACTTACAAGCAAAGATGAATGGACTGGAGGGTAAACTGTGTGACTCAACAGAACACACTTCCAACACAAGATTCCTTTCTTGTTGTCATCATCGTTTGTATTGTATTGTGTTGTATTGTTTGGTTTGGTTTTGGATTTAGATTTTCTTTTAAATTTGGTTTTGATTTGGGGAGGAAATTACAAGGGCAGAGGGAAGATTTGAGGAGACAGAGAGCTAAGATGGATCAAAATGCATGATGTGAAATCTACAAAGAATCATCAAAAGTAAAAAAGAAAAAAGAGAATTGGAAAGAAAGGTGGAGGGAAGGGGACTGTGAGGAGGGAAGGGTTGGGAGGGGAGAGAGAAGGGAAAAGGAGGGAAGGAGAAGAGAAGGGAAAAGGAGGGGAAAGGAAGGGAAGGGAGCAGATGGGAGGGGAAAGAAGAGAAAGAAGATGAGGAAGAAGAGGAAGAAAAGGAGGAAGAAGAGGAGGAGAAAGAAGAAGAAGAAGAAGAAGAAGAAGAAGAAGAAGAAGAAGAAGAAGAAGAAGAAG
>LOEQ01012455.1:4885-20454 GCA_001685075.1 Bramus lutescens
TAGATAGATAGATAGATAGATAGATAGATAGATAGATAGATAGATAGATAGATAGATACCATCCTACTATGTTTTCTCTCTACTTTTATTTCTCTGTTTTATTTTAATACACCCAGTATTTCTGGGACTATAAAAAGGTAAATTGGTCCTGAGGTATATATACAGTGGCTGGAGGCAGGTGAGAAGGAAAATGGCAGGGGCATTTAAATGGGCAAAAATTAATTGGCTAAAATAGAAGAAGGCAAAGAGAGACCCCATATCCAGAGAGGGGCTAGTACAAGCAAAGTAGAGAAGAAGCCAGGAATAAGTACCAGAAATCTTACAGTGAAGTGGTTTTTAAAAAGATTTATTCAAACACATAATGACGTCTCAAGAGATATTTTCCTACAAGAGTCCTTTCAGTCACTAAAAAGCCCTGTATTTTTGGCCACTGACTATTTAGCAATGGGCTGGGAACAGATATTGGATGCAAATTCAAACACAGTGATGGAAGCTCGTATGGTGGGCGATCCATACATGTATGCCTGGCATTTGACTGGCTGTGGTAGGTGAGTCAAAAGTTTAAGACCAGCAGGAGGAAAAGAGAATATACTCCAAAACATAAAGTAAGACCAAGGAACGGTAGCAAACTTTGCTTTTAGAAGTCTCTCAGTATCCATGGAGGAATGTAAGTCAGTAATTATATCGCCATGCAAGAGGAGAAGAGAGAAGGAAGGGTACCATCACTGTTGGGCTCCAAGCAGGATTGCTACAAGAGTTATGCCCTGTTAATGTAACATTAGGCCTGATAGGGAGGATACTGCGTCCTGTGCTGAGGTAGAAGAAAGACAAATACTCAGACTGAGAAGTTTCAGAAGACTGCAGAGTTCACTGCGATTAGAGAATAGCAACACTGTGAAAGAAAGGGTGGTGCAACCGAGAACCATGAATAAAACCGAGAGCTTTGCCCTTCACCTTTGCATCTTCTGGACTTGTCCCTGGGGCACTTGGATTACAACGTGGTACCACTGACAGAATAACCAAAGTTGTGTAGATAGGCAGACGCTACTTTTGAATATTTAAAAATGTCCAAGAGAAATTCATCTGTAGCTTTCAGTACCGCCAATAACCAGAATGTTTACTAGACCAAAGGGGACATCAATGAATCTGATTGACAAGAATACCAGTCCATTAGTAGCTTATATTTTAATGAAGAAGTCAGGAAATGGATTGTAAGATTATATGCAAAACTGTGATTAAAAAGTAGTGTTAAAGCCAAAGTAGAGAAGACAAATTAAAGAGCTAAGAAGATCTTAGAAGAACGCGCTGGAAAGGATAACCTGATCAGAGCCAGAAGTGGGGAAGGGGGATCCTTGGGGAGCAGAGGCCGTAAAGTGTGTTGACAGGAAGCAATCTGGTGCCTCTAAGGACAGAGTCTATAAGTATCATCTAGGGTCATGGGGTGGCCAGAGTGCCTTGGGGAAACCAGGAAAAGGGAGAGTCTTAGGGACTGTGCTCAATCTTCAGAAAGACAAAGGATAAAAATATCTTTCTTTAATGTGAAGGAAATATAGCACACAAGCATTTCCCAGGAATATATGATAAACAACTTTGCTACTGAGAATTTCATTATTTTAAAGGCATATGTTCTGAGTTTTGCAAATGTGGTACGTATTTTCTTCTATGTATGTGCATGTGGGCTATGTGCACATTATGTGTGGGTGAATGTGCAAGTCTATGTGGAAGATGAGGTGTCTTCTTTTACTAACCTCTAGTTTATTATTTGATAAAGGATCTCTCACTGACCTTGAAGCTTACCAATTAAGCAAAACTAGATGGCCATCAAAGTTCAATGATGCCTCGGTACCTCCTCCCCAGCACTGGGATTAAAGGTGAGTGTCACTGTTCCCTCATTTTATGCAGCAGCTTGGACTAAAATTCAGGTGCATGTGTTTGTGCAGAAAGCAATTTATTAGTGAAGTCATTTTCATAGCACCTTATATTTCTTTTATTCTGATCAGATTATGTTGTGTTCATTTGGATGAGCTTTAGAGGATAAATTCAGCCACTTGGGAATTCTTAATGCATTGTCTTGGTGATTCAGTTTTATTAATAGGAGAACTATTGCTATTTTTGCTGTGATATTATTCATAGTCTATTTTCCCACACAAATACTTTTGATTTATACTCACCTTAGAAGTGACAGCCTGTTGAAAAGATTGATAGTATGGATCTATCATTTCCATATGAATGAACAACACTACACTGATATGAATTAGGATAAAATGTTAGAGGTTGCTATATATTATAAATCTGTAATATTGCCTCTCATACAGCATAAATACAGAAAGTTAGGAGATATTTCACAAATAAAGTTTTAAACATCAAATTGTATGAAATTGTTTAATTAGGCAGTTATTTGTAATTCTTTAATACATAATAGAAGCTTCAGAGTATCAGTGTGACTCCTAAATGACTGCCTAACATGGGAACTAAAGAGATAACTCAGCCATTAAGAGCATGCTAGGATGTTATATTATGATTCTTATAGAACATCTGTAGTTAAATGCATTTAGTAGTGTATTTTAGGAATTGTAAATAATGTCCCAGTTGCTCCCTTTCTGTCAACATTTTATTCTAGGAAGATTAGTAGTGTTCTGAAATATATGTGGTAACCCAGGAAACTTTAGCTACTCCACATGCTTGGACCAGAACTTCGGGATACTGTAGTACTTGGGTGAGCAGACAGGAAAGAATTGTGGTACTGGATCGGCTAAGCAAATAGCTCTGTTTTTAATGCCTTGTCTAGCTATATAATTAATTAGTAATTTACCTATTACATTAAATTGTACTGTTTTAATTATCAAAAAAAGAGCAAGTATCACTCATGCAAAGGACGACAGCATCATTTCTAGCACCAAAGTAGACTGCTCATAACTGACAATAGCTTCAGATCTAGGGCTATCCAGAGCCTTTGGGGGTACCTGCACTCATCGACTCAAATGCGCACACATACAAACACACACACACACACACACACACCCCACTTAAAAATAAAATGTCTTTGGAACAGTCACAGGAAATATATTATTTTATATGTTCTTAAAATACATTATATACACAAAAGTACATAAATGCATTTTATATATGCTTAAATATTTTAAATGCATATATAATTTAAAGCGGGCTTATGCGACTGATAGTTATTATGTTCACTCTCAAGAGCCATAGACTGTTCAGCAAAAAACCTACTTCAGGGCATAGGAAATCATCCTTTGAGGAACTGGTCAAGAGAGTATAAGGATTCTAAAAGCGATAGAGGTCATTGCCATTGCCCTTGTTTGCCTCCTAGAATTTGAAGGTAAGACTTCATTATTGAAAACATCATACACAGGACTTTGAGGAATCAAACTTGAGCTGATCTAGATTTGCCTTCCGAGTATTGAATCTCCAAGGATTATAATGTGTGTGCGCTGTACATGCTGCCAAGGAAGAAGAGAAACCAATGGTCCTACTCAGAATTAAACCACAACAATGACTGGTTAGACACAACATGCCCAATGGCGCAATAGCGGCCACTTTAGCTTGCAGGTAACCAACATCTGTCTAAACCAAGGTTACCCACCAGGAAAGAATCCATACCTGGTGCTGAAAAGTAATGGGCTAGTCTGACTAGTCCCCCAAATTATGCTATCAGACACAGGCATTCTGACACATTAAAGATCATCACTAGGTTTCTTGTTGGAGACTGTCTTGAAGCTGGATGTGTTTTAATTTGAGAAGATACACTTTTTATCTGCTCTCCATTTATTCTTGGCAATATTTCATTTGCATATCTTTATTGTACTTGCTACAGGGTTCATCATTACATTTCTGTGCAAATATAAAATGTACTTTGTAAATATTCCACACATTGTTATACACTCCCCTACCTTGCTTTCCCCATCCTCATTTTCATTACCCCATGAATATTTTTTACCTCTGTTTTCATGTCATGTATCCATATATAATTTATGTATATGTCTGTCTTCCTTAAATGCAAGGTTTTTCTTTCTGAGACTGACTTAATATGACTCTTTTCAAATGGATCCATTATTTTTCAGAAGATGAGAACTTCATCTTCTTCAAAGACGAACAAATTTCCATTGTGCATATTTACCACATTTTTCCTTATCCATTCCTCTGTCGGTTGTCACTCAGAATGATTATATAGCTTAGGTATTAAGAACAGCATAGATACCCAAGGATCTGTGATATGATCCAGGGAGTCTTTCCATTGTAACTGGCATGGTATACCTGGGTCACATTTTTAATGTTGGTAGAGTCTCATTACTAGCTTTTGCAATAGTTTATATTCATACCATCAATAAATAAGGCATCCGTTTTTCACATAATCCCCAGTGTTTATCATTGTTTCATTTTCATTTATTTGTTTGTTTATTTATTATTTACTCTTCTTTCATGTGTTGCATCCCAACAACAGTTCCCTTCCCCTCCCAGTCTATACCCACATCTCCCCTCTCACCCACCCTAACCTAAACCCTATCCCTAAACTTAACCCTGTTTCCCTTCAGAAAAAAAAGACCTCCCAGAAATATTAACCAAAAAATGGCATAACAAGTTACAATAGGACTAGGCATAAATTCTTACACCAAGACTAGACAGAGCAGCCAAGTAGGAGGAAAAAGCACCCAAGAACAGGCAAAACTCAGAGATAACCCTACTCTAATTGTTAGAAACCTAATAAGAACACTAAGCTATACAGCCATAAAATATATGTAGAGGACCTAGGTAAGACCCATACAGGCTTCCTGAATATTGCTTCAATCCTCTGAGCCCCTATGAGTCCTGCTTAGCTGATTCTCTGGGCTGTGTTCTTGTAGAATCCTTAACCACCTCTGGTTCCTGCAACCCTTCCTCTCCCTCTTCCATGGGGTTCCCTGAGCTCTACTGTTTGCATGTGTGTCTCTGCATCAGCTCCCACCAGTTGCTGGATGTAGCCTCTCTGTTGATGAGTGGGCTAGGCTCCAGGCTGGGCATTGAGCAGAATACCAGAAGGAATCATTTTTCAGACTTTGTTGCATTGTTTAGTTTTCTTAATAATTGCTGTTCTGATTGCTGTCTGATGGGATCTCTATGTAACTTTACTTTGCATTTCTTTGTTGGTGAATATTTTTCATATTTATTGGTAATTTATATTTCATCTTTGGAAAACTATGTGTTCATTTCATTTATTACTCACTGGATTTCATTTCTTTCAGGTTTGCTGCTATCTTTATGTTCTAGATGCCAATCTTCTGTCAGATGTACAGATATCAAAGATAAGGCCTGATTTTTGATGCTGTTTCTTTACTTCACTTCATGGTTGTTGTGCAGACTCAACTGAGTGTCGTTAGTACCCATTTGTCCATTGTTGGTGTTGTTTCCTTAGCCCTTAGAGCACCATTCATGGTGTCCCTTTCTAGGGCTACCTGGAATTAGATTTGGTGTTTTTTCAGGTTGAATATACAGAGTGTGTTTGAGAAAGAAAGGAGTTGGCCTCAAAAAGTAAAAAGAATACTTATTAAAAATCTAGGACATAACCTAGAGAAAAGACCATATGCTTTCCATGGAGGGAGAAAAGGAAGATAGAAACTGATGAAGATTCATCCAAAGTAAGTGAGTTTGGGAAATATATGTAAAGAAGTTATGAACCATTAATGTATACATATTTTCGAGTGTTTTGTATTATATTAACACAGTAAAGGCAGAGATGAAGGGAGAATTGAGGACTAGATTGAGTCTTATGATTCACCTGTGTTGAAGAGAGACCAGCAGTAACTGACTAGTACACCCAATATTCAGAAACCGTGTGTGTGTGTGATTATTATATATTTATTCTATGAAAGTTATCCTCAAACTCTTTTTCAGTTAGCTTAAAATGAATCTCTCTGCCTTTTTTATGCATATCCAAAGGGCATTTCTTTTCCAGTAAAATTTTCTTTTTTCAATATAATCATTGTTATCATCATTAGGTGATAAATAAACTCATTTCTACTGAAGCTAAATTTAATGCATAGTATATAGATACAAAGACAATATAGAAAAAGATTATGATTAGTATTCTAATCAGTGCTAATTTGTGGGGAAATATGTTATTATGGTTTCATTTTCAAAGCATACCATGAAATTGCTTACAAAATATGTTAATTCTAAAGCCCAGAATGTTTGACATTAAATAATTGCCCATTTTTGTATTAATGATTCTTTTAGGTAAATTTTTTAAAAAATGATCAATGAAAGCATGATTTTTCTTGAATTTGTATGAACTTATCATTTCATTGTCTTGTCTGAAATAACTTTTATTGGAAGAGATCCTGTTTTAAATTTTAGGAAGACTTCAGTCAAAAGAACACATAAGGGTCAGGAGAGACAGCTTTTCTTGTTAGAGGGGCTAAATTTGACTCACAGCACCCATGTCTGGCACCTCATACCTGCCTGTGACTCCAACTACAAAGTATCTGACAGTCAATTCCTCTTTGTCCACATACCAGCTCCTCAAAGTGACAAACTGCAAAATTCTGTATGAGAAAAAACTAGAAATTGCTTTATTAATAACATTATATAGTAACATTAACTAAAATAATAAACATACACTGTGATTTATCAATAAAATTCTTTTCTTACTTTATTTTTTAATAAATTACATGCAAACTTTAGTGATTTCATTAAGAGATTGCTTTGCATCTCATTATTCCACTGAAAAATTTCATACGTTAAATTAGGTATTCATGAAGAGGTATACCATTCTAACAAACTACATAAAAAATAAATATACTACAAGTTAGCTGTAATCAAAATTGGGTAGTTATTTTAGCGAGTGAGGAGAATTCTCTATCTAGGGAATATATTTATAGTATTTTTCATACATAGCACACATTCCAATTTTAAGTGGCTTTTTTTAAATTTTCAATCTGAGTAATGGGATCACAATCTACCCTTCAAGGGAAGACACGGCAAATACCCAGGATGTGCTTGGTGCTCTAGGTGGCCTGAAGAGAGTGTCAGATTCCCCCTTGTACCACATTTTAAACAGAAAAGAAATGTATATTTGGTGCGGTCATAAATACAATTATAAAATTAGGAGCTAATAATTCTTGACAGTTGGATCATCAGGGACATTGACTCACTTTCCACCCTAATGAAGTGGCCACCCCCTTGATTATCACTCATCAGAGCCACACTTTCTGTCATGGTTTCAGATCAGCCACATGAGGCAGAACTTCTCCCTCCACACCTCCTTCCAGTGTCCGTTGGCAGCCAAATTCCTCACACAGTTTAATACACAAGCAACCTAAGCGGCCAGAATCCGTCACTGGCAAGATATTTATTCAAAGCAAACTTTTCAATATATTTTCCTAAGTTCAAGGCATGACCTGCAAACGAGAGCACGAGTGAGTATCCCAGGTGAAGTACACATCCTAGTAAGTTTTCAGAAAAGCATTTAACTTGCCACTTTAAATCCTTCATGGAATAATACACAGTGCCAATAATGAAAGAAACGAATTCACTGCATTTTCTGAATATCAACACGCTCTTCCACAAAATTAGAGTCAGGGTAGTGCTATGGTGTATAGATTAAATTATAACATCTATCTATGCAAAAACATTTGACAAATATAGTAGCACGCAACACTTATAACCGTTCTGATATCCTCTGTAAGTATCTTTTATGGTAGTAGCTATGCAAAAATGTTTGGCAAATAGAGCCACACAACAGTTATAACTGTTCTGATATCCTCTATGTCCTCTGTAAGGATCTTTTTTTATTTTATTTTTTTTTTCTGCTTGTCAAGACAGGTTTTCCCAGTACCTGTGAAGCCAGTCCTGGAACTCACTCTGTAGAGCAGGTTGGCCTCAAACTCACAGAGATCCACCTGCCTCTGCCTCCTGAGTGTTGGGATTGAAGGCATGTGCCTCTACCACCCAGCTCTTTAAGTATCTTTTAATCAGTAACTCAATCGTTCTGTAGCAAGAAGGCCACTGTTGGTTCCCGGCTGCTTATCCCTGAAATAATCACACAGAAACTGAATTAATTAAATCACTGCTTGATCCATTAGCTCTAGCTTCTCATTGGCTAACTCTTACATATTAATTTAACGCATTTCTAATAATCTGTGTATCGTCGTGTGACTGTGGCTCACCGACTAAAGTTCTGTTGTCTGTCTCTGGTGGGGCTTCATGGCTTTACTCCGACTCCATCTCCTTTCTCCCAGATTTCAGTCCAGTTTTTCTTGCCTGCCTAAGTTCTGCCCTATCAACAGGCTAAGGCAGTTTCTTTATCCATCGATGATATTCACAGTACACAGAAAGGAATCCCACATAATCATTCAGTTTTAAAATTTGTATTTATTGCTATCTTTCCTGGTTAAGTGGATTTTATTTATACTGATGTCATTCTCTTGGAAAAGATGGAATTTTAAATTGTAAATATATTTTTGTTCATAGAATGAACACATTTTTTATGAGATAAGCAAATCTAATCATGCTCATTGATAAAGTTTGGTCTGATTAAACGAAAACATATCTGTGTTTGCCACAAGAGATTGAAGTATTTAAAAAATATATTTATTTATTATGGAGACGTAGCTGGTAAGCTTAGTGTCTTCTATTATGAATTATACTGCTTTTCACAATTAAGTTTACTGGATAAAAATCATTTAATTACTGTGAACTATATAAAATATTTTTCCTTTTGATTTTAATTCAGACAAGAAAACATAAATTTTTAAGTTAAAGGACAAAATCAAGAAATTAATACATTTTAATTCATTTACTGACAAAAAGATTTGAGATCACTAGATTTTCATAAGTAAAATAAAATCTTCAATTTTGAAATCATATGGTATTATCCATTTTGGAGACAAAAATATTAATCTAAGTAATAAAGCATCAATGACCAAGGAAATGTTTCATTTTATGACACTGAACTTCAAAATGTTTATTTTATTGTTTTATGTTATGTGTCTATTTGCTTGCACATGTGTAAGTGTACCAAGTGTGTGTCTGGTGCAGCTGGGGTCCAAAAGAGGGTACTGAAGTCCCTGAAATGCAATTATAAGCAGTTGTGAGCTGTCATGTGGGTAGTAGGGGCCAAACTGTTGTCCTCTGCAATTGCACTTATTCCTCTTAATTACTAAGGAATTTCTACAGCTCCAGAAACTTTTTAAAAATATACTTAAATTCTGTTGTGGGATTTTTGGTAACACATGCTTGCGAGCAACAAAAGTCAAAATAAAATCAAACAAAAAAAAAGCATGATTAATAAATCTGAGAGAGAGAAATTGGGGTTAAACCTGAAGATCCCAAAAGTAAAACATCTAGCTTTGGGCTCTTACCTGTACCTCAGTCCAAAATGGTGATCCTGCCTCCAGAAATCTCAGAATGAGACTGTGTGTGAGAGCTGCATCCTCCCGTTTTATAATCCTGTGTAGTTCTGGGATTAAGGGTGTGCACTGTCCTGTTTATCCTGTTTCTATGGCAAACTAGACAGGTTACAGTTGCAGCTTTCCTTAGTTATTATAGAAAGTAAATTAGGTGTAAAACTTTGGGTCACTAAGATAAGATAAATAATGGATTATTTTCTTTGAAAATGTTAAATCAAATATACTGAATATTATAAAGTAATTCTTGCTTAATTGATGTAGGATTCCCCTCTCTATGCTGTGAATATCATTGGTTAATAAAGAAGCTGTTTTGGGCCTGTGATATGGTAGAGTAGAGCTAGGCAGGGAGAAATAAACTGAATGCTGGGAGAAAGGAGGCGAAATTGCTAGTGGCTATTGGGATTAAAGGTGTGTGTTACCACTGCCCAGTCTGTAAGGCTGACCAATGGGGCAGTTTCACCCTCAGATATTCAGGATAGCTTTATTTACTAAAATAAAAGTGAAATGCAACTACAAAGGACTTCCAACTATTTTCTAGAAACCTAGGGAAGTCAGCGCATCTTGTCAGATTTGTGTAATCCAACTTCCTTTAGTCACGGCTCTTCACCATAAGAGAGCTCAGTAAGAACCCCTTCACTAATGCCACTCATCTGCCTCAGAAACATGTACAGGTCATTTGCCATGCCAATATCAGGTTGATATAGACATAAGAGACACTTGAAATTAGTATAAATTCTTTATATATGTCTAGATAGATAGATAGATAGATAGATAGATAGATAGATAGATAGATAGATATCTTTGGAATACTATTAAATAATTATGATTTTGAAATAATATGAATCATTATGTTTTGCAATGGGAATGTTTATACTTGGAGAATTATCATATTTGATATAACTTTACTGAACTCCACATAAAATAATCAACAATTTATAAAAGTACAAATGTAATGCATTTTTAGAAAAAGTTATGGACACAAGAAACTCTTGTTTACATTCTGTCCTCATTCTATACTCAAAAGTAATAAATATAACTCCCATTGTCCATATATTTTTTCTAAACCAACCTTTCATTATTGTTTTATTGACATATTCTTCTCATCTTTGTTATTTTATACACCTTGTTCAATTTTGTGGGCATGTGTTTATAATTGTTAACAAATGCAAAACTGGTCAGTCAATATTTGTTCATGTTCTTTGCTTCTCTAATTCTACACTCATTAGATATTTTACCTGCATGTAAATCTTAGTGTCCTCTGACATCAGTCACAATTTCTCATTTTAATTTGACTCTTTCACTTCATGTTTGGACTTGATAGACTTCACCGTTATGTATAGAAGTTCTCTATTTCTATTATCAGTATTTTACACACGTTTCTATCAGTATATTTTTCATTAAGACTTGTATTTATACCTTCTGGAAGTTTGAGTTGGGCTTTTTTATTTCTGTATCTCACGTTTATTTTCAGAAAGTATGAAATACCATTTCAATGGCTTTGTCAGTTATTTCTAATATGTCTATTCTGTCTGTGTTAAAATTGATTTTGTTTCTTATTAAGGATGTATCCCTGCCTTTGTGAATTTCATGTGTCATAGTCTGTTTGGAATGTCAAAATAATTCTTATAAGTTGGATGGGCTTTAAACATCAAGAGAATATATGAGCAAGGGAGATCAAGATCATGGTGAAGAAATCTACAAAGACAGCTGAACCTAGTTTGTGGAAACTCACATACTCTAGCCTGAAAGCTGTGGAACCTCCATGGGACTGAACTAGGCCCTCCATATGTGAGAGACAGTGGTGAAGCTTGAACTATCTTAGGGGCCTCTGGATGTAGAACCAGACCAGGATCTATCCCTTCCTGCATGAGCTAACTCTTTGGAGCCCATTCCCTATAGGTAATGCCATGTTCAGCCTTAATGGAGGGGGAGGGGCTTAATCCTGCCTCCTTTCAAAGTGCCAGACTCCACTTGAGAGCCCTTACCCATTGAGAGGCGTGGATAGGGCATGGAGTGAGGGGAAGGGGAGGCAAGGCAAGCGAGAGGCTGGGTGGGAGGGAGACCTGTGATTGGAATATAAAATAAAAATTAAAAATAAATCAATGTATTTCTTTCAGGTTTCCATACTACTTAGGGTCTCCTCTCTATTTCATATTGCAGCTCCTTTGCGCATCACCTGGGTGATAGGGTGTTTTGTTTTGTATGTCACCATGTCCTGGAAGAGAACAATGAACATGCATGCACTCACCCTTTTCACAATGCATAATCCCATCTAAAGATACTTCTGCCTCATGACCTAATCAGCTCCTAAACCTACCTTCTAAAACTGTTATACTATTTAATTAAGATTTCAGTGTATGAATTTAAAGAAGATTCATCTACAGCAATGATCACTAGAAATTTTGTCCAAATGTAAATCTTCTAATTGGGGGCTATTTAGTTATTATTGTTTCCTTTAAATATACCTGGACATGTTTATTTTTTCCTGGAATGCAATTGATTTACGAGTAAGGAATTTGATGCTCTGAAACTTTCTTCTAGGATTGCCTAGGACATCTAGAAAAGCATTTAGTCTAGAGTTAATTATCTAAGAACTCACTCCAGTTATCCACGGACTGTTAAGCTTCCAGGGAGGCTGGGGGCAGTTGGTAGTTCTAGCAACCACAGTGTATCTTGGGCTTGTACGTCTCACTGTTATGTATCTGCAACACAGGGAGAATTCTTAACACATACTCATAGGAAACACTTCCAAGTGTTTCTTTGTGCTGAGATCACTGCCTTCACTGACTGGCCACAATAAATTAGATTACTACAGGTTTGGAGGCTTCATGGAGAGAATCTGAGACTTGACACCAAATGACAGGGTTAGGGTCCCTAAAGAAATCTCCAGAGACGCTACTAGCGAAGGTGTTGGTACATTTGCAGTGGAGACCCCAGCGTAGTCAACATGCCAGAAACATGGGGTGACCTCCAAGGACAGAAACAACTATAGAGTCGAACTGATCTGAGACTACAAATCAAGTTGTGTGCTGTGGATGGCAAAGCAGCCTGAGTGGACTTCTCCAGGTGATTTGGAGACCAGACAATTTTGAGAAATTATCAAACACTACGCACTTAAGTTATATACTGATGAATGTTGGCATGAGCCAACAGTTAAGAGACTGAATGTTTTGATGAACTCTGGATATTTTAAAGAGACTGAAATTCTTTAGACTGTGAAATGTTTAATACTGTGTTTTATTTGGGGATATTAATATGAGACCTTGGAGATTAACTAGAAAGAAAGAAAAAGTTTATGGCTTAATGATGATGTATTGGTGAGTCAAGCTGACAAGGAATCAGTTGTGATGGTTGATTTTGTTTTGTTTTGCTTTGCTTTGTCAACTTGATACAAGCCTGGGTCATCTGGGAAGAGAGATTTTCAACTGAGAAAATTTCTCTGTCATATTTTCCTGTAGGTAACTTCATGAGGATGTTTTATTGATTAATTGATATGGGAGGGGCAGTGCCTTGTGAGTGCACCCCGTGGACAGATGAGCAGGGTTGTGTGTGTGTGTTTGTTTGTGTGTGTATATTATGTATGTTACGTACATACATACATACATACATACATACATACATACATACAATGTATATACACACATTATGAAATGAGACTGAGAAAACCACAGGAGCAAGCTTGGAAGTAGTGTCCATTCAGGTTAGAGCTTGCAGGTTCTTGCCTTAAATTTCTGTTCTGACTTCTCTTCACTGTGTCACTTAAATTGTAAAGCAAAATTACAAGTTACTTTTCCTCATATCACAGCAACAGAAAGCAAAATAAGACCCTGCTTTCCCCATGCCCTCCCATCCTCTACTTCATTTAAATCTCCCATTCTTATTACTGCTTTGTACTTTTATACTATTATATTTGATTCCCCTTTCATTGGATATTCTCTTTCTCTCCCAATGCCTTACTAACCTAACCAATATGAGTATTCTAAATAAAACACACACATATAAATCATAGATAACATACAATACTTGTCTTTCTGTGCCTGGGTTACCACATCATCCATATTCAGGGTGGTTTCAGATTAATCCATTTACCTTCAAATTCAATGATTTTTAGCTTGGATAATAGTTAATTTTGTAAATATATCAAATATTCATTGTCCATTAATCAGTTGACCAGCATCTTGGCTGGTTTATATTTCTGGCTATTTTATGAATAGAGCAGAAATGATATGGATAAGCAAAAATCTCTGTAGTATGATGCAAAAATATTGTTAATGACACATGCAGTATCCATAGATCAGTTTACCACTCAACATCATCAGAGAAATTCTTTTTGTATGATAACGGCTACAGAATCCCACAACTGCCCAACATGTAGAGAACAGACACTTTAGAACAGTCTGCTCTAAGTGGAATGAACGTTTTATCCCTTCCCTCCACTTAAAGTTCAGGAATCTACAAGGAAGAGAAGGTGGAAAGATTCAAGAGGAAATGGTAATGGATGATTTAATGGAATCATTGTTTTCTAGACCTTACAAGGAAGATGCCCACATGAATGCACAGAGACTGTGCCAGGGTGTGCAAAAGGTCAAAATCCCAATACAGAGCAGTGTAAGTGGACAGGAATTCCCACCTAGTCAATGAGGTATTCACAGTTGTCTCAATGCTTGGGGAAGTCAAGTCACTTTTCTTCAATGGAGTGCCACTAGGTATGTCCACCCACCAGTCTCCAGGGCAGTTCTACCTTCAGTAGAGTATACACTGCATTCCAATTTTTAAGAGAGAGAGAAAATAGGAAGTTGGGTTGGTAGGGAGGTGGGGAAACACCTGGGAGGAGTTGGGGAAAGAGGATGAATATAACAAAAATATTGTATAAAATTTTCAAATAACAAATTAAAAATAAAAGATAATAGCATTTATAAGTTAAAAATTATGAGGTAAGAGAAGAAAATGCATATATAGACGGTAGAATAAACTCAAAATGCATGTATATATAAATATCTTCTTATTTTTCAAAATATATATCTAAGCTGACTTCTAAAACTAGCAAGTTGGTGGAGTGATGGCTCAGAGAGTAAGAATGTTTTCTGTGTGAATCTGCAGATTTGTCATCAGATACAGCACCCACGTAAAAGGCAAGGTGTGGTCAAGTTTGTGCCTGCAATCCCAGAACTGTCAGCACTGTAGATAAAATAACTGAGGCTTGTCAGTCACCAGTCTAGTTCCTGTTTAAAAAAATAAGAAGAGTTAAAGCACAGAATAATAGATATTTCACACACACATATAAATGTACAAAGAAACCACACAATCATAACCTGCACTCTGTTACATACACACACAGAAATACAGCTCCCATACACATACACACAAATAAAAATTCGTGATAGGACACTATCTAAAATCAAACCTAAGGTGTGTTCTCTTTGGCAAATGTTAGAATATATTTGAGGTTCACTTTAAACTATTAAGGCAACTCACTGAAAGTATGTTTTATTGTTAAACTATAAAATTATACACATAAAGACACACTGATGTAGGAGGGTCATCTGTCTGTGTTATTTGCATTGGTTAATAAAGAAACTGCCTTGGTCTTTTGATAGGCCAGCCCTTAGGTGGAGTAGACAGAACAGAATGCTGGGAGAAAGAAAGCAGATTCACGCAGATGCATGACACTCTGGCCCAAGATGGACATCGGTTAGAATCTTCCCAGTAAGCCACCACTTAGTGGAGGTACACAGATTATTAGAAATGGGTTAATCAAGAGGTGAAAGTTAGCCAAGAAGAGGCTAGATATAATGTGCCAGGCAATGTTCAAATGAATACAATTTATGTGTTGTTATTTCAGATGTTAAGCTAGCTGTGTGGGAGCCGGGAGGGACCAAAAGCAGGCCTGCTCACCTCATCTTCTACAACACACACACACACACACACACACACACACATAAAATTTAAAATTATACATTATGCAAAATTGTTAATAGGCTCTTGCATTTTAATTGGTTTTTGTGAGAGCATCCAGAAAGAATTACAAAGTAGTATCAATATTTCCACTTCTACTGATCAGGAGGTGTAGTGAAAGGGGAGCGGGGCTGCTTTTCATCCCGCCCAGCTCTTGCATGGCTAGCTTATACCCCGAAATAACAACACACAAATTGTATTCTTTTAAGC
>LOEQ01012455.1:21096-32385 GCA_001685075.1 Bramus lutescens
CTAGAAAGTCTAACTAACATGACTACAAGCTTGACTATTATTGATGATTATCCATTAACAACCTATATTTCTTGATTATACATTACATTTTTAAAACGAACTACAAAATCACAATACCTTAGTCAAGATCAGAAATACATATACATATAACAAAATTGACCTTAAAATTCATATCAATGCAAATTATTCATATCTATATCAAGGAGGTAGTGACAAGTCAATTTTACCAGCATACTGTAAATCAGACAACAACTATAAGGCAAACACAGGGGGAGCATTAAGTGTCTGGAAACAGGAAAATGATTTTCACTTAAGGACAGTTGAAATGCACTTGGGAAGACAGAGAGAATAATAATATGTCTGGTCTTATTTTGACAAAAGTGTGACAGCACCATTTCTTTCCCTGATAGACAAACATAATCTTTGAAATACGTTTGAAGACTCCTTATCCTTGAGCTTGTTTCTGTCACATTGTTTGTGATCAAAGCATAAGTCCAACTAAATGGAAAGTAATGCCTATTGTTCCCTGTACATAATAGCTAACCTGATTCTTTTATCTTTCATTACAGAATTTGGTTATGCATTTAAATGATTATTAGCAAAAGCTTCAAAAGTAGGTTTATAGATCACTCATTTTGTCTCTATTATTACTCTACCATTCATTTATTAATACTGCAGGAATCATTATGCTATTAAAAGTAGCATTGTAAATATTCTTATCATACTTAATCATAAGTCACTTTTACAATAATCAACATAAGGAAAGTACCATCGTATTATGCTCATAAAACTAATTATAACCATTAAATAGGTCAGAATTTCTGTGCTCCTACAGTGTTGCTATATATATTTCTGTTATCCTAGTGAGTAAGTATCATATTACATGCCTTTCAGCATAAATGGAGCTAGGATACACAGTTAATGAAACCCATAGATTAGAGTGCATGCCATTTCTCTAGATCTTGGGTACCAAACTTACTCTAATATTTTTATTCAGCAGAAACAACATTATAATGTATAATCTCATGTATGTAATTCATATATAGTAATGGTATTAATTTAGAGTCATAAAGTAATTGCATCTTCTGTTTCAATATTAATATTTTCTGATTTGTTTTCATAGCTAACCAAGAAAGTAAGAATATGCTATCAACATATTTGTATACATCAGCTATCTCTAAAATGTATTTTGAAATGACTCAATATCAACAATTCTATGCAAAGTGTCACATATGTACACATGTGCATGATTTGTAGGTTGCCAAATAATTTCACAAGCTTGTAAGGTTCATATTGAAACAAAAAATCATTATAAATAATAACTGTGAAAAATCTGTTAATGAAAGCCAGGGCCTAGTTTATAAAGAATCCAAATTTCAGCTGGGAGGTGAAACACAAATTTAGTGTCTAAACCTGAATAGAAAAATATTTTTATTACATATGTATTAAATCTAATTCAATAAAAATTTGAGAATTTAAAGACTCTCCCCTCATGTTTAATATCCCTTCTGCCACTGTCTGAGTGATTTAATATATGCTCTCATTTTAGCATAAATGATTTAGTTGTAGAATATTTTAAAAGTGCTCTCATACTGACTAAAATTGTTCCCAGGATACGTAACTTTAATATTTTATGGTTGCGTTTCCCCCATGAATGAGGATTGTCAAGCAGCTCCAAGACTTCATATTGCTATAGGTCTATCAATGAGTCCATGCTACTCACTGTGTAGGGCTCTTTTGGCTCATTGCTGCAGGTCATGGGCAATCTGACATACTGGGCTCACAGTAGACGGTCTGCCAGTGGAGATATCCCCAGTGTCTACACTAGTGCGATATTATTTTGTCTCTTCCACTGCTGTTAATGTTATGATTAATATGGAACCAAGGTATCTCTACGAATCCAATCATCTTACCTTTTCCTTCTGTGAAAATTATACACAAGGATTTGTACTATTATTTTAATATGTGCAGGTACAATTTTAACCATTTGTCTTATTGTAGTTTAATAAGCAGCCAGAGCTGTAATTGCTCTTCAGCTTTTAGAAGTATTGCATTGCTTAGGATTTAAATAGCTCTTTCCAATATGGATGACTGTAGTGAGGGCAACAATTTTATTTAGAAAAAGTTCAGGCCACCAACTAACTGCATAATTGAAGAAAATTTTCCTCAAATTTTACAGTAAGGGCAAGGATGAGCCATAAATTGTGTATGGCATGAATTTGCCTATATTCTGTTGGGGCAATCATCAGCTCTGTGAAAGTCTTTTCATGACAGAATAGCTTCACAACAGCTTACTAAACTATCACTCTGTCTCCCATCTTCTTGTTTTCCAAATCATTTATGAATGATGAAGAAAACAAGATTTTATGTTACTCTGGTAGGTTTTCCGAAAAAAAAAAAACCACATGTATACCTTGTGCACACAAGCACACAGGGTGCAATTTATGGAGTCACAGTGGCTCTGCTAGTTTTACCACTCCAAATGAGAGTTGGTTTCACTCATCAATTCACATGCAGTCATCTTTCGCCAGCCTCTGAAGTTCCAGGACACACACTCCATGGGGTACTTGTCATTTGTACAAGGAAAGAAATAAGAAATGTTATGAACCAATTTCCCTTGACAGCAGAGACACAGATGGAGATGGCATTTGGACCATATTGTCTGCTTGAGGGTCATTTCTAAAGCCATTAGCTCTCATAACAATGAAACCAGAGTTATTTATTTCCCGGCAATTTTCTGTTGTGGTGTAAACAGTGTTACCTTGGGGGCCCAAGTTTCCTTCTAAGAGGTTGTGTTGTCCTTGAGAAGAAACACCACATATGGCAGAATATTTGTGGTTGACAAAAGTAAAAATCACAGATAAGACATGAGGGTTTTTTTTTCCAAATTACAGCAATATTAACAAAGATCAGGGAGATGACTTAGTGGGTGAAGCATTTGCCACCAGATTTAACAACCTGAATTCAATCCACTGAACAACATGTGTGGGTTAGGGAGAGAATCGACTAGCACGTGTTGTCCTCTAAGGTCCACATTCATACTATGTCATACACCTGGCCTTCTACTCAGAACAATTAATAAAAACAAATAAATGCGATAAGAAACAAAATGTTTTTCTTCGTGTAAAATTGGACTTTCATCTCTATTGGTATATTGATAAAAAGTGGATAATCATTCTTAGATATCTTCACTCTTAATACTTTTATTTCATCCAGTCATTTAAGAATGTTATTGAAATCCATTCTTGCATTTGTTTGTTCTGTTGGTTAGACAGGGAATAAATGTTTATGAACATCGCAGTATCTGCCATACTCACCTTTACATCACAAAACAATGCACAACAAAAGGAATAAAAGAAGGAGTCCTAATCCTGAGACCATGCGGAGGTCCACTAATGATGGAGTTTGACTTGTAGCCTAGTCAAAAAGACAGATGGAAGCAATAAACACAAGTCATTGACATAGAACTAAAATATGAAAATCACTATAGGAAAAATGGGACAGGGTAAATGGGCACAGGGGTAACACCAGAACTGTGGTCAGCAAAGAATAGTGGCAAGTATTGCAATCACATGTCTCAAGAATCAGTATCTTGAAAATGTGACATAGGAGCAAAGTCTCAGTGAACACATCATCATCAATATGTCTTAGACAAGGGTATTCTGAGAAAAGGAATGCTCGAAAAACAAAATCACTGAGATGAGAGTATACTGAGAGTATTCAGGGAGGAAATTGAATCGCCTGTAACTGGCCAACTGAATAAGATAGCAGATAGCATGTAAATAAAAATGAACACTCTGTCCAATTTCAGAGGTGTTTTGGGTCTGGTTTTGCTGTTGTTATTATTATCTTGGGTCATGTTCTGATCTGTGACTATGACTTTTGAAGGAAGCGAGGGAACTTTGAAGACTGTTGGAGCCAAAAAAACAGCATAACTTTTCAGTGCATAAAGAGGAGCAAAGGTTGGAGCTAAGAAATCCTTCTAGCCAAGATAAAGAAAAACAGATGTTTTATCAAATAATCAGCACAATCTGTGTGCTCAAGGCATTCCTCATAGGAAACACTATGTATGGGAAATAGTGGTGATCCTATACATTGTCGCATGCCATGACTTTATTTAGGTTATATACTAGCACCTAGGAGAATAATCACTTGTGACTAGGAGAAGAAAAAATTGTTTACAAAAGAAGTAACAAAATTTCCTCTTTTTTGGAAAATAAGTACTTTAAATGAACTGAATTTGACTCTTTTCAAATGATGAACCAATTTTCTCAAATACTAAATCAAAATAAGTTATCAAGGCTTGCTGGAGGAGTGAGCATCAAAACACAGAACATTAAACATTGCATAATTTGCAGAAATTGCTGATGGGTGTGTATGTGTGCACTTACTATCTCATTTGGTGTCAACAGGATGATTTACATAAACTATGTCATTTTAATTTCAAGGCATTAGCTCTATTATAAAGACAGAGGGCATGCATTTCCACTTTATTTTTTATATTCTACTGTCTTGTCATTTGAATTTGTTCTCTCTCTTTTTTGAGGTCTCTTTCCCCCCTTGATTGGTATCAAAATACATACCAATAATTAAGACTTGTAAATATTTACAAAAGATTAAACAGGTTGGAAGAGATGTCAACCAACCCCCATTTTTACAGGAGAGAAACAGATTATAAAGAATATAAATTTCATGAACTATAACTTATTGTAAGTTACCATTGAAAAGACTGCATAATTCATTGGCTTCTAACCTAAAATGTATTCCTTCAACTGTAAGAGATGCTAATATGGTGAAATAAAAATGGTGAGAGCTGTTTTGTGCTTTCCAAAATGCAAAACTTAAAGAATTAAATTGAGTTCAATTACATTTTATTTTCAGTTAGCTATACCCATAGTCAAAATGTCTAGCTATTTAAGTAGGTGAAGTAAAATTGTAAATTATTTAGAATCTATAAAATCTTTTCAGCATGTAATTGTAAAATGCCACATAACAAATGAGTCAGACAGCACTTTACAGTATTGATTGGCAAGTGTCTGGTAAAATTGCCATTATGCCACTGGTCCTAAAATGGATACTAAATTTGAAGTATAAAGAACATCTTACAGCACCCTATGTAGAACTACCAATAAACAATTACCAGAATGCCCAAAAGTTTTCTTTCTGATTGCTGCATAAGATTTGTGTTTGTTTCAGAAATATACATTACGAAGAATACAGATAACATTTATTTGACTAATTATAAATATAGTAGACATGTAGATTATAAAACAAAATGTCCTGAGAGTTATAGGTGATAATAAGTTTTATGCAAAGTATTTTGTCTCAAGTCAGTCTTTATAAATTATGTTAAAGACAATTTGTTATTTTTTTAATGGTAGAAAGGAAATTTTTTTGAGGTTACTGAGAAAAAAAATATGTTATAAAGATAGGGAATTGCAAATCTGTATGCAAATGAATCATTTTCTATCGTGAAGTGGTCTAGCTTGTCAGTCACTCTCTTAACATACTTCATCATAGGGTTCACTAATATTGAACATCCTTCCACTGACGAAGGGCAGACTGACTATTGCTGACTGAAAATTTTCATATGAAGCCAAGGCAGGATTCTCAACAAATTAAATTGTACAGAGAAGCTGAAGAGCCGTTCCTTCGAAAAAAATTTCAAAAATGTGTCTAACCTCAAGTAAATATGCAAACAAAGTGTTCTGGTTGGGAAAGTGGCCACTCAGGGTTTGTGTCTTAAGTACGTAATGGCCTTATTCAAAAGCAGATGGGATCCGAGCAGCATCACACATACCATTCAGCATGAATGAACAAGGCAAGCATTTTTCTAAATCACATCTTGACTGAAGGAGGACATTTTTTTTCTAATTAGAAAATAATTTAAACATCTTTGCAAACCCACATCTGTGTCCTCTTGAATTAGACAACACACTTGCTCTAATCTATGTCTTAAAGGCTACTGTTGAAAGGGAGGATGAACAAAATAGATCTACTTGACAGGCATAAACACTGCTTTGACTGGGACTGCATGATCTCTCCATGTTACCAATGCAATGGCAACTGTTGCCAATAATGAAAAATTAAATGATAAAGAATAAAATCTATGTCATATATCAAGAAGAATGCCCAATAAAGTAACTGGTAAGGGAAGGTTTGAGATACAGCCTGAATGTACCTATTTCAATTTCAAATGTTGACAAAAAAGATTAGATGTTGTTTGAGGGTTTTTTTGTTTGTTTGTTTGTTTAAACATGTGTAGAAGCCCATCTATTTCCTTTGGGAATTTTAAGACTTCAAAAATTATATAATTGAATAGTTATTGTATAATAGACACAGAAATCTTGCTTGAGATGGTGGGATTCTGAAAACAGGATGGTGATGACTATACAGAACTGTAGTTATTTAGTGAATTAAATAATGAATTAAATATTTTAAATGACTGACATCTAACAGAGAAGAATCGTGGAAAGTATCAAGAGAAATACCCTATTAAAGCCATAAAATTGGAAAGCATACATTTTTCCGAAAACAGTTTCAACTTCTGTACTAGTACTTACTTATAATGATGAAGCCATGGTTTAGATAAGGTAGCCTTTCCCCACACGTGGTTGCTCTTTGTAATTTCCTTCTCAGAGCATACTGGTATGTGTTTAGGGGAACTAATATTTGCATAAATCTTCCAAAGCACAAATGCACACAGAAGTGAAGGCGAGTAGAGAAAAATGGGAAGGAGAGAAGGGAGGGCTGGAAGACTGAGGAAAAGGGAAGAAGAGAGAAAGGAAACGCACTTCCCTTTATGCTTCTATTGGAGACTGGAGGATGCTTCCTGTGGAATCTATGAAACTAACAAGAATTCTGAATCACAGACAATATTTTCAGCCTCTAAGGTATTAAAAGCACCATCACATATTTTTAAACTAAGTACATTAATTAGTCTAAGAGGGCATTAGCACTTCAGTCTTCTCTCCTGATTACTGTGAAATATTTTTCCCACATATATAATCATTTGACAATAATTGGAAAGAAGTGTTATAGGAGACCAGGACATTAAAATCTAGGAGATATTAAGTGGCTAAAAAATTAGAAGAGAAAAATGTTGGCTTAATTAATTGCCTGCATTCATATCTTTACAGGAGATGTACAAGTGATGATAGCTATATTGAAGATTGCCTGGAGAATGCTGATGCTTGCGTTCTGACACTGTAGGAAATAGATGCACTTCTCTCTACATTCTAGAAACACTTTGTAAGATAAAGTTTGAAAGGAAGAATTAGAAAGTACTCATTTATTGAGAATTTCTGTACTCAGCAAACCAAAGCACTGCCCTCAACAATAGAAATCATTCCATGCGTTTTTATACCTAACAAATAATGTCAAGCAAACAACAAACTTAGTAATACATTTAATAAAAAAAAGAATTGTGAAATGCTAGCTATGAAAACACTCAGGTTAATGCATTCTTAATTTATCCCCCTATCTCTTCCTTTTTTTGTTTTGTTTTCTACCACTTTCTTCTCCCTGTTTTCTATTTCCACTTACTGCCACATTTTTTTACTTGAATGGACATTGTTTCTCAAATGACAACTTGATCAAAACACATTTGGAATTGACTGAAGTATAATAGAAGTATATACAGTAATAAGAAACATGGTACATATTTTAGTTTTGTCGTAAATATGCATGCACTGCAGATTTGATGTTTTGTTATTGTTTAGTTCAGGGTACTGTGTGATATTTCTGTGGCTATATGAAATTATCTTCAATAAACAACTTAAGGGAATGTTCTTTCTGATTGTGATTTCAGAACTTCATTCCCTAGCCACTTGTTTTGGTACAGTATCCTGAGGACTGAATATCAGGCCCAGGAAGAGTGTTTGTTCATCTCAAGATCACTGGGATATAAAATGAGATTGGGGGAATGGACCCAATATCTCCACTAAGAGCATGACTTCCAGATTACTTTCCCTAAGGTTCAACTGGACTCCAGCAACACCACCTTTATGCTGAGCCTTGAAAAAAAATGGACCTCTGTGGGACTGAAGATCCAAGCAGGGAAAATGTGAAGAGGAGAGTAGAGGTTAATTCACTACTGCATACCCCACTGTCTCTCCATCCTTGGTCCCTAACCACTTCAACTCATGATGGTTGCTATTTCCAGTTCATCTCTATGTGATTAGGGAACAATTAAAAACAGAAATATTCATTCATCAGTGTAGGAAGCTTCTATTGAATCTTCTATGTGAATAAAAATGTACTTACATGAGAAATGCTCCTTCTCTCCTTTATTCTATATAGTCTCTCTTTTCTTTTTATTTTTACATCTTTGCTGAATTTATATTACAGTTGGTGTTAATTTGGTTCTAATTACTTCTGAGATGAGTGGTAAATTATATTTCCCTTTTATTGGTTCTATTTTACTTAATTTACAACATTGTTTTTCATTTGATGGTATATTACACAGCAAATAAGTGAATTAAAGTAGGAAATTACAAAAAGTGTTGTGTTCCTATAATTCTGACATGAGACCAGGGTGCTGCCAGATTTACAAAGAAGAAGAAGAAAATGCACTTCACAGTTTTCCACCAATTGTTTGATAAGCTACTTCCACGACACAAATTTTATAGATTAATTTCAGGTCTTTTTATACCATTATAAGACAGTCCTAGAGAAAGCCTTTGAGATTGTGCACAGAGAATCCCCAGAAACCTTTTGCTTAGAATAGAGAGCCAAGAAAATATGTATCCAGCGCCTATCAGCAGCATCAGCAGAAAGGATTGCAGGTCTCCTGTTATCCCCTAGAGACTTCTGCTTCCCCACATCTGCTACTGGATTCACACAGCACTGGGCAGGATGCCATCATTCTGAGCTTGGGGGTCTTGTTTCTGTTTCCTTCAGTAATGAAGATTCTCAATTTTAAATCATTTGTCAGCATCCGTTTTGTCCTTCTGAAAGGATCTGTCCACCATCTATGAAAAGTGTTAAAACTAGCACAAGGCATTCTGTAAATGCACATCTGGTTATTAGGAAAGCTCCTGGGCTATAATCATTTCTCTTCAAGTTCCTGTTCTAATTTGATAAGCTAGTACCCAAACTAGAAAGCACAGCAAATAGTCCCTGTCTACTCTTTTGCATATCTTCACTCTCAGGTTCAACATTTCAGAAGGAAGAGGTCAGGCAACAGCTATTTTGCTTTTCTGCCACTAGGTCTGCCAGGCTATTTGTTCTACTGTGCCTCCACTCCCTCTGGGTGCAAGCAGTCTTGAAGAAGCAGAGAGACTCACAAAGCCCCAGAACCTCAGGGGAAATGCATAGGAATCATGAGAGTCTTCCCTGAGGTGTTGTGATCAGTAAAGAAGACCTGGGGAGAACTTTCAATGTTATAGTGCCAACAAGTTGTGCGAGGAGGTAGGGGGACTCTAGCATGTTGTTACCAAATATATTTAGTTCTGGAAGTACCACCACACTTTACTAGGGGAGCTACCAGGAAGAGGAAGAGAGAGAAGAAACAGTGAAAATGCAATTTCATTTGGATTAAAACTGACACAGATATTAGTCACATGGCAGAAAACCAGCCACAATTCGGGGAGTGAAGCATTGGAAAAAATTAAAAATTCAAACTATGGGATAAAGAATGCATAAGCTGTATAGAGAGATACATAGATAGGTAGATAATTTGATAATTAGATAGCTAACCAGATAGAAGCCAAAATAAAGAAAACATTCCACCTTTCAGTGCTAGCACTGAGAAAGGCCAACCCAACAGAACCTCATTGCTTCTCATAGGGACCGGGCCAGAGAGATAGGATTTTGAAGAAGTGAAGTGTATAATTTCATTGAAAGTTATTTTTGTCTCCTACCTCCTAATCAGGTGGTGCTTTCACCCAGTGATTGGCTGGCCCAACCGGATTAACTCTTTATGTGGGGTTAATGGTCTTAGAGGAAAGTCTACCTACCTTCCTCACTTTATAAGATCAGCATAATTCCTAACTGCATTCCAAACTTTGCCTTATTTTACCACAGATTAGTGTAGCCCTCATTTATAAACAAAAAGGTTTTCCTTTGCAGCAAATGGAGACTATTGTAGAAAAGCACAATTGTTCAAAACGATTAAATCAGCTCATCATGAGGTGCCCATCCCCAATGGATACACTCACACCATACACCGTCCCTCCACACACACACAAGCACGGTCATATGTTTGTAAAAATAATAATGAAAGAGAGGTCAGTTGAAAAAACCGGATGTAGGATGCATGACAGAAGATGAAATGAAGAAAAAGAAGTGGAAAATAATATAATTTTATTTTAACTTTTTTTAAAAGAAAACCTTTAAAAATGCCTTATGTTCCTATCTCCGTGAGACACTCGTGTTTATGATCCTATTCCCCACAACAAACTGCTTAAGAAATACCTGCACATGATTTCTTTCAAGAATTTATTTTCATTCTTGGTTAAATTCGGTTTGAGTAGATGTTTTGTTATATTTGTTTATTTTCCTGCTTAACCTTTTCAGGCTCAAATTAAAGAATTAATGATAGGTGAAAGGAAAAATTGATTATGATCTGGTGGTATTAACTTGTATGAACTTAGCAAAAATGACTTTCTACTCTCAAAACACTGCTCTAGCCAGCCTTGGCCCTTCTGCACTCTCAGATCTATTTTTGTTTTGTCTCCCCAAACTCCTACTCTCTTTCTACTTCACTCCACCACTCTTTTCCTAAACACCAAGGGAAACAGCCATTTTGTGATGTGTCTGCCACTAAGCCCTCTGCTCAATGATCATTTCAGGTCCATTTCCTTGAACTTCAGAAGCCCAAATTCTCCTACCTACTTCTTAACTCATATTTCTGATAATCAGTCCCCCAAACACCAACCTAGACTCATTCCCCCACTATTTATCAGCAGTGTGATCCAAAGATAAGTGTCGCTTTTGTCTGCGAGGTCCCATGGCCAGCAAGGGGCACTGATCCTACAGCAGAACATCCATCCTCCGATGGGGTGAGTGCATTCCTGATCCATGTAAAAGGAACACGGACATACCCCAACCCCCTAAACTTCCTGCTCATTCTGCAGGGGCTCCTAACACCGGCTACTGTGCCTAGCTTCCTACCCATCCCAGCTTGCATTCAGGCACCTCCTCGCTTCCCTTCCCTTCCCTTTGTCGGGGCAAAAGATCCCCCAGCTCAGACTGTTTGGGCTCTGGGGCCAGGGGTGAATTCAACCAGGCGGGAGTCCCTTTGTTTCAATAGCCTGTTGGCAGCAAGGCAGACCCTTTGTCTGCGAG
>LOEQ01012457.1:10166-25804 GCA_001685075.1 Bramus lutescens
TAGGTATGAACCTTGTATCCCTAATCTCTCCAAGATCTTTATCATAAAGGGGTGTTGAATTTTGTCAAATGCTTTTTCAGCATCTAATGAAATGATCATAGACCTGAAAACTGAAATTAAGGGGTTGAAGAAGGAGTGATCACTAGCACATCAGATATGATTAGCTCTTTCTCAGGACATGTCAGCCTATGAAGATCATCTAGTGGTGGGAATGGACACATTTGGATATTGAGCTTCTATGGAAATCCAATTTCTCGTTTATCTAATAGTGAAAAGCTCTGTGAAAGAGAGGATTTGGGCAGCTAGATTGTTAGCACAAGTGAATGAATTTTGTCATAAGTATCTATGACTAATTTATACATACACCAAGACATCCAAATAAAGTATTTGATGCTTTCTAAAGATCGTTTTTTTTCCTTTCCAAACTAGACTTCTTTGACTATGTTGTTGTTCCCTGATAAATCATTACTTTTCAAAACTGTTGTTAGATTTACAAATTTTATTTTATGTCATATGCCTGCATGCATTTATGTACATTAAGTACATACTTATTGCCTACTTGTTGTCTGCTGATATCAGAAGAGAACTAGATCCCCTGGTTCTGGAGTTATGGATGGTTGTGAATCACTGTGTGGGTGCTGGGAATCAAACCATGATTGTCATCTGAATGGCAGCATGTGATCTTATCTGCTGGACAATCTCGCTAGAGCCATCCCTACTAAATTGCAATGACTTCATTCTACATCTTTAATTGCTTCCATTTTGTGCCACTACCCTAGCATTATACACATCTATTATTCTGTAATAATAATAAAATTTTCAAGGGGAGGATAGTAATGATACTTACTAAATAGTTCTGACTCTCAGATGGTTGTCACTCAAATATACCGAGCATATGATAGCATGTCCTTGTAAAAATCCCTGTTTTTCTCATTTGCTTCATTAGAATGTTAAGTACCTTGCTTTCAAACCCCAGGACAAACTTTCCTTCACTATCATTATAATTATTTGTTTTTGGAGGTATTGTCATGTATAGTTGATGTAGGAGACATCAACCTCAGTTAAGTCCTTTGGATTGTATTGTCCTTTAAATGTAAAACAAACACAGGGTTCCAAAGGTTTAGTTTAGTACATATTTTTAAAAACCTTTGAGACTGATTGTATACTGAGCAATTTCATTGTGGATATATTGGCATAAAATAATAAGAGGCTTATTTAAAACTTCATGTTATTTATGGTCCATTTGTGCTATTATAATTAAACTCAGTAGAATAGTATCTAAGAAAACCCTTTCCAATTTATTTAGTTTAGGTCAATAATATTGGTAAGATGTATTCTGCATTCCTCAGCCCTTTAAATATATGAATACGTTTGTTAATTTTTAAGGGTTGGCTTTGTATTTATAAAGAAATGTTTACATACTTTAAGTCATTGCAGAGTAAGCAAAACTATAAGGGAATAAAAGTAGTTTCTCAAATATTGTCCTGAGTAAAGTCACTTATTGAGGGCAGAACAAATAATACATAATGCATTTTTCTAGAATTATTGTTTCAAGGGTTTTTTGTGCCCCTTAAAACCTCCTGAGTTAGCTAAGTACAAATCATGCGAGAAATTGACTGGATGGAATTTTCCACTTAAGGGTTTGGATGCTGTCTTTGATGAAAACCATGTCTGGGCTTTGTAACTGCAGAAACATCCTCAGAGACTTGCTTCTGGAGGGTATAAAAATACTAATATTTTGAACAAAATGAAAAAGAATAAAAAACCTACAAAATCAAATATTAAAGAACAAAAGAATCATATGTATGTGCTATATCTTTTTTTATTTTTATCAGTTGGGCATTCCAAAAATGCATAGTGTTCATGAAATTATATGTAATTATTATCTTAAGTTTTATTTATGAATTAAGGATTTCCTCTATGAGTAAATCCTTTTGTTCCTGCTAATCTAATAATGCATAAAAATAAAATATATTTTACAATCTAGAAATATTTTTAAACAATTATTCCAATACAATAAGGGTATAAGCAAGAACTGATCTGAACAATATATACATTCAGAGATAAATTATGGTTTACTCAGTTGTTAACTGAGTTTTTATAAATATTGCTATTTCATGTAAGTCCAGGAATATATTTAAAAGACAATACATTTAAAGAAAATATGCTTTTGTTCATTTTAGATTGTTAGGTTTTCCTCCTAGGATAAGATTGATTCTCAGAGAATCCTTTAACTTTTAGTGTTCTCTTCATAAGATTTAATAGCCTTTGGAGGTATAGCTGTTTTTTTTGTCTTAAAATAGTATAACTTCTATTTATATTCACTAATATGAGATTTCTATCCTAGAAAAAAAAGAAATCTACTGGACTGCTTTAATATTGAGGTGAAGAACAAGATGGTAATTGAAATTCTTTTCAAGGATCCTTGAAGTACTAGAGCCTGGGGAAGGTGGTGGGTTTGGTGGAGGAGCTTTCGGCTAGATTATATGACTAAAACCTGAACACAGTCAGGTAGTAAGTTATGAAGTAACTAAAGGAATTCTTATTACATTTGGAATTACCTGGTCTTTAAGGAATATTCAGATGATTTTTTTCATGTACATGAATGTAATACTCTTCCCTACATCATGAACAAGAGAGTTAAAAAAATATTTGCAAGTAACAGATATTTTAACACAAAGAGAGTATATCAGATTAAATAAAATAAGAAGAAAGCAGAACAAAATTAAAGTGTTGTGATGATAATATTTTAATTATAAACAATATAACAAAAATTTCAATGGCAGGGTATGTAAAGAGAACCACATTGTAGTTGTTGGTCAGAATACCCAAGAGATTCCAAAACAATATGGGCTATTTCTGATGTTCTCGGTGACTTGAAGAAAAGATAAGACCCCTGTTGCTGAAGACATTATGCACTTTGGAGACAGGATTTAATAAATCAATATTGTATTGACCTAGAAGACTTGTCTGCTTGTTGGCTCCCAGCTGCCCAGCTAGCTTAGACCCAAAATAATCACACAGAAACCTTATTAATTAAATCACTGCTTGGCACATTTCCTCTAACTTCTTATTGGCTAACTTTTTCATATTAATTTAACACATCTCCATTAAATCTGTGTATCACCACATTACTGTGGCTTACCAGCTAAAGTTCTGACATCTGTCACTGGCAGGGTTACATGGCTTCTCCCTGACTCTGCCTACTTTTCCCAGCATTCAGTCCAGTTTCCCCACCTACCTAAATTGTGCCCTATCAGCAAAATGTAGACAGAAGGGCCTCCCACACCATTTCCCCCTTTCTGTTAAAATAAAAAGCAAGGTTTTAACTTTAACATAGTAAAATTGCATAAAACAGTTACCAATCAGAAATTACAGTTATATCTATTTTGTCTTTTGTTATGTAAGGAAATTTTATATATAAGGAAAATTATATTGTTACTACTATTATTACTATCTATTTTTCAACTCCATCAAAACTCTAGAATTGACAGAGACATCTTGCTGCCTGGACAGTCACCCTAAGTTCTTCTGTACTGTTGGGGAATCAATCTTCAGCCTTTTAGTATCCAGGAGACTTTTTCATGAAACAGGAAATTTCAAAGATAATTCTGCCTATTTGGCAGTTCATCAGTCACCTTCTTTTGTGTCCTGCAGAATGTCTAGCAGACTCTTTCATGAAGCAGGAAGCCTCAAATATCATCTCACCTTTAGACAAGTTCAGAAGACATTGTCTGTGGGTACTGCATGTCCAATTAAGCAAGCAGTTCAGGCAAGACCAGTTTCTTGTGCAAATGGCTAACCAACTCCATAAGGAGACTCTTTGATGCCCATCTTCCTCTTGAAGTAATTGGTGCTGCCAAGAGTAGATGTGTCTCATTGTCATGAAAAGTCTTAAGTTCTTAAAACATTTTAAATGCCATGTTCTGTAGTCTTTGAAAGATTTGAAGAATGCCTGTCCATATGAAATATATTTCTGTATAGCTGGAAAACCTAACTAACATGAGTTCAAGCTTGACTATTATAGATGATTATCTACTAACCTGTATTTCTTAATTATAAGCTATTTTTGTTAATGAGCTGCACAAACACAATACCTTAATCGAGATTAGAAATATACATATAACAGAATTGACTTTAAATTTGTATCAATAAACTAAGACCCATGCCAATGCAAATCTCTATAGCAGCTATCTATTTGCCATCTCAGTGATTCATTTCAGTGACCACATGGTCACACATTCTGAAATCTGCAAGAGTTGCACTTAATTGGAGTATTTTGTTTTTGTGTATAATTTCTTGAGTTCCTTGTATGTTTTTTGAGATCAGCCCTCTGTCAGATGTGGAGTTGGCGAAGATGTTTTCTCATTCTGTATGCTGACAATTTATTTTATTTACCATTTCATTTACCTTACACAAGCTTTTCAGTTTCAGGAGGTTCCAATTTTTTGATGTTTCTCTCAGTGTCTGTGTGACTGGTGTTATATTTAGGAAGCCTCCTCTGCCATTGTGTTCAAGGGTACTCCCACTATCTCTTCTATAAGATTCTGTGCAACTGGATTTATATTGTGGTCTTTGTTCTACTTGGACTTTTGTTTTGTGCATGGTGATAGATATGGATCTATTTGCAATCTTCTACATGTTGACATTCAGTTATGCCAGCACCATTTGTTAAAGATACTTTCCTTTTTCCATTGTACCATTTTAGCTTCTTTGTCAAAAGTCACATGTTCATAGGTATGTGGATTAATATATGGGTCTTGGATTTGTTTTTTCTATAGCTCTGTAGAAGAGTTTGAAGTCAGGGATTGTGATGCCTCCAGAAAATCCTTTATTTTACAGGATTGTTTTACCTTTTTGCTTTTTGTTATTTTTTTTGTATTTTGTATATGAAGCTGAGTAATTTTTCTTTTGAAGTCTGTGAAGAAGTGTGTTGGGATTTTGATGGGGATTGCTCTGAATTTTGATGGCAGATTGCTTTGATAAGATTGTCATTTTATTATGTTAATCTTACCTATCCAAGAACATGAGAGATCTTTCTATCTTCTGATACTTTCTTCAGTTTCTTTCTTTAGAGACTTAATGATCTTGTTATACAGGTCTTTCAGTTGTTAGGTCAGAGCTACCCCAAGAAATTTTATACTTGTGGCTATTAGAAAGGGAGATGCTTCTCTGATTTCTTTCTTGTCCAATGTATCATTTGTATATAGGAGGCCTACCACTCAACATATTCATAGCAGCAGTATTTGTAATTGCTAGAACCTGGCAACAACCAAGATGTCCCTCAAATGAAGAATGAATAGAAAATGTGTTATATTTAGACAATGGAGTATTTTCAGCTGTAAAAAGCAACATCATGAAATTTAGAGACAAAAGTGTAGAACTAGAAAAAAAATCATCCTGAGATGTTTCAGACTCAGAAAGACAAACATGGTATGTACTCATTCAGAAGTGGACATTAGATGTATATCAAAGGATGACCAAACTACAATCCACAGCTCCAGAGAAGCTAGGTAACAAGGAGGACCCTAAGAGGAACACATGGATTGGCCTGGGAAGGGCAATTAGATGAGATCTCCTGAGTAAATTGGGAGAAAAGGGGATTGGTACAGGATAGACAATGGTGGATGAAGACATGAGGGAACAGGATGGTTAAGGGGGGAGGGACGGAGTGGGAAAGCAATGAAGGAAAGTTCTTGATAAATAGATCCAGTATGGCATAAGGGAGAAACCTGGTGCTAGGCTAAGTCCCAAGAATCCACAAGGATGACCCCAGTTAAGACTCATAGCAGTAGTGGAGCAGGTGTCTAATCTGAACTTCCCCTGTAATTAGATTGGTGAATACCTCAACTATCATCATTAAGACTCCATCCAGTAATTGACAGAACCAGTTTTCAGAGATATGTAGCATGAGGTCTTGCTTGTTGGGGTTTCTGTCCTGCCCAGTTCCCACAGCTGGTTAGCCACAAAGAAAATCGATCACACCTAGCCTCTACATAACTTATAAACTGATTGGCCCATTAGCTCAGGCTTCGTATTAGTTCTTATAACTTATATTAACACATCATTCTTATCTATGTTAGCCACATGGCTAAGTACCTTTTTCAGTGGGACAGGTCACATCCTGCCTCTTTGATGTCTGGACAGGACTGTGGAGGGAACTTATTTCTTCCCCAAATACTCCTGTTCTCTTTGCTCCATCTCTACTTCCTGTCTGGTTGTCCTGCCTATACTTCCTGCCTGGCTACTGGCCAATCAGTGTTTATTTAAAACATAATTGACAGAATACAGACAATTCTCCCACACCAGAGATATACAACCAAGCACCAATCAGAGTTCTGGGAACCAGTTAAAGAGAGGGAGGTGGGAATGTATGAGTAATGGTGGTCAAGATTATGATGGAGAAATCTACAGAGATAGCTGAACCAATCTTTTAAAAACTCGTAAAATCTAGACCAACAGCTATGGACATTCCATGGGACTGAACTACTTCCTCTGTATGTGAAAGAAAATAGTGAAGTTTGGACTATCTGAGGAAACCCTGGCAGTGGGACCAGGATCCATCCCTGGTGCATGAACTAGTTTGTTGGAGCCTATTCCCTGTGTTGGGATGCCATGCTCATCCTTTAGGCTGGCAGGGTGTGGGGTCATAGTATTGTTGCAACTTAATGCTCCAGACTTTGTTGACTTCCCGTGAGAGCCCGTACTCTTTGGGAGGAGTAGACGGGAGTTGGGCTGTCGGGGAGGCAAGGAGGACAAGTGGAATGGTGGGAAGGAGAACAGTGGTTGAAATGTAAAATGATTTTCAAAAAATAAAGAAATTTTAAAAAGAGTTGTATTTATATCTTAAAAATTAATAACAGATGCATAGACTTAAGACCTACTCAAAGAAATATTTGAAATAAAAAGTGCAGTCAATCCGTGCCTTGTTAGTCACAGAAACTAGAGAATAACTTACTGCTGCCTCTCTCCTCAACCAGTACAATCTCTAACCCCATTCTATACACTTAACTTTATATTCACAGATAAGCATAGCTGGTTTCATCATCAAAGACACTGTTTTGCAACAGACACAGATCGTTACAGAAAGCTACAGCTTGTCAAAATGCAGAGATCAACTAACCTAGAGATTCTCTCATTCTATTAATCAGTTTCTCCATAACACAATCCCCAAATTTCAGTCTCAGGAACATCATGGAAGAGGAGTTGGAAGAGTGTTGGAGCAACAGGAAAAGAACGCTTTTGCAAAATAGTTTCAAAAACAGTAGATAAATCATAACAATAGGAGGAGGGGTTGCATCTCAGAGAAGTATGGGTAGGAGAGGGAAGTGGACATGATAGAGAGATGCTGCATAAAATTCTCTAAGAATTAATAAGATTATATATAATAAAGAAATATGACAAATTTGGACAAATGTCAATGTTGGATTCAAGACTACATAATGAGCAGCTTACTAAGAAGCTTCCTCTTGCATAAGATGAGAATAAATATGAAGAGTCATAGTTAGACATTACACAAAGAATGAAAGACCTTGGAGCAGTCAGATATAAATGTGGCGTCTCCATTAAATCCCTCTCCCTAGAGCTCAGAGAACACTGCAGAAGAAGAGGTGGAAAGTGTGTAAGAGCCAGAAGGTATGAAGGATACAAAGGAAACAAAGTCCTCTAAACCAGCATGAGCAAAGACCATTTGAACACGCAGAGACTGAAACAGCATGCACATAGTCTGCATGTGTCTACACCAGGTCCTCTGTGCTTATATTATGGCTTCCAATTTCGTGTTTTTATGGGAATCTTGTGTGTGAGAATGAGTGTGTCTCTGATTCTTGTGCTTTCTCTTCGTCTGTTTCTTTCTATTTCTTTGTCTAATCACACTTAATGTGATAGTTTTGTGTTATATCTTATTGCATTTTATTTTGTTATATTTTTCAGAAGATGGATATGTAATGGACAAACCTAGCCTATAGGATAAAAAACAACAACTAAACTGTCATTTATCATTATGGAATAGGAAAATCAAATTTCTGAAATACTGTGACAGAGTTCAGAGCTAGTTGAGCAACATAAAATAAATTCCACTGTTGTTTTGTTTGCTTTTATTTGGTTACAGTATGGTGTTATCTCGTGGGAGTAATTTGGTTTTGTATGTATTTTTTTATTTTAAGAAATAACAAAGTTGACTAGGTAGGGAAAGGATTGGAGAAAGATTAATATAATCAAAATCTATTAAAATCTAATTTTTCAGTAATAAAATATAAATAAAATTAAAAGTATAACAAACTAAATAAGAAAATCAAGTAAATAATATCTGTTTACATAATGAAGTCAACAGAGCTTGAGAAGTGGAAACAAACTATCCAATCTCATGCTTTTTAGAAAGGTATGGGGTTCAAGGATAAGAAACTGCTGGGGGGGATTATCCAATTATGCAGGGTTAGTAAACATAGATTGAAAATAAATAAAATATGAACTACAAAGTTTGATTTATTTACAGTCTATATTTATTAAGCTTATAGAGATCTCACTTATGTATTCTGAAAGACTGAGCACTCAGAATGTTCAGAAAATTCTAATGAACTTGGTTTTTCAAAATGTTCAGAGAAGTGAAACAATAATTAAGCATTTCAATCGAATTTATGTAAGGATGAAGTCTCCCAGGAAAATTACCACCACTATTCATGTGTTTCAATCATGAGCAGCTTGGTACAACAGCAATTAATCATACAGAAGAAACTAAGATAAAGTATGTATCAACAAGATACTTTTAATAGAATAAGAAGCCATACACAAATAAATGAACATAGACAAATAATGTAATTATAGCTTTGACAAAGCATTGCATGTGCATCATGCAATTAAAAACTAATTTATATGTTATTTTACCTTGAGCACCACTTTTTGAGAAGGCTAGTAATGTCTAAAGGATGAAGCATAAAGATGTCAGGATAGTTTCTAAATAAAAATAGACATAAATCAAGAGTGTTAAAGAATTGTTTCATTTGTGTCTGGAGAAGCTACTTGCTGAGTTCAAATGTCCCATCAGAGTTATTCTGAATCAAATAGTAAATCAATATTGTTCGTACATTAGACTTTCCAGAGACATCTTCTAGAGGAAGCTTCACACATTTGTCTGATACTTAAAATGTGCAGTTTTCATACAGAACAGGGATTCCTTCCTTTGCAATTATTTTTCAACTTAATGATTAATAAACATCAGCAGAGTTTTTGAAGTTTCCTTGATGTCCATGAGTATAACATGATAGATGGAATTTCTAACTCTCAATTCAACTACATTATATTAATTGTACCTACATATTAAAGTAATTTATATCAAATTGAGATTTATTCTTAATTAAAATTTGAATTCACACTCCGAGTCTTTATTATCTTTATAATAAAAGAATAACAATGTTCCCCTTATGAGTAACAGGCTATTATTTAAGTATAGATGAAGTATGAGAGTATAGATGAGTTTTACTGCAACTAGAAAGCAGCATGTTCACTACCTATGTCTAAATTCTCTATGCAAAACAGCTAATCTAACAGGTTTTCTTACTGCTTTCTCTACCATAATTTGGGATAAGGCACTCATATAATTGAAACATACCATTTTGAGAACACAAACTTGGATATTAAGGCAAAGTGTGCAGGGTTATTGGGGCAGAACATGGGGATATTTTCTACAGATCATGTGGCATAATACAGGATTTAGAGTTGTCTAAGACATTGGGGATGGTATACTCCTGTACTTGTCCAGAACCATAGATGCCGTATACCATACAGAACCTACAAGTAATTACATAGTCTTCAAGACATTCAAAATATCAAAAGCCTTTGGGCCAGATGAAATTATTTATATTCTAATATCTTAATAGGCTACTAAAATATGTATGCGGGTACTATTCATTATACTTTCCAATTTAAAATCCTCTTCATCTATGGTAAAATTTTAAATAGATATTATAGTTTTAAGATGAATAGATTTTAAGTTATGTGTATATAATAGTTGTTATTCTGAAAAACAAATTTAGGAAAGTTTTACTTTCACATAATACAAAAAATGAATTTTATTTTGGAAAAAATAGCATTTGTTCTTATATGTATATTGAGGAATGACAAATATTGCTAAAAACTTAAATATAAATAAAAGTAAGATTTCTTAGCAGCCTAAGGCACTTACTGCCAAGCCATATATCCTAGGTTGTATCCTTGATACAAATACAGTGGCAGGAGAAAACAGACCTTCATAGGCTCTCCTCTGGTCTTTATGTGGGTGCCAAGGATAATCACATTTCAACAAATTAATATAAGAAAAATTGTAATAAAAAATTGTAATAAAAATTTCCTCACTCTGGCCTCAAATCCATATGATGGAAATTTAGCACATTAAAATTCCAAATTTTACTATGATAAAATAGCAGCTGCAAGAGCCAAAATGAAATGCATCTGATACAAAACAGGAAACAAAATAAGAAGGAAATAATGGGTTTGTGAGTGTGTGAAATGAAAAACCTACGTGACAGAGCCTACATTTAGCAACTTCAGTGAGTAACGAACATGATGGAAATAAATCAGTATGCGAACTAAATCATAGAAATAAGGTCACTACGGTAAAAGATACAAATGACTAGGAAACATCCAGAGTCATCTTTTAACTAGTAATGAAGACAATATAATAAAGACAAACACAGATATTCTTTGACAATTTAGTTGATATAATACATATATATTATTCATTTTATTGAGCTCTACATTTTTCTCTGCTCCCCTCCCTGTCTCTCCCTCCCCTTCAACCTGTTCCCAGGGTCCCCATTCTCCCAATTTACTCAGATCTTGTCTTTTTCTACCTCCCATGTAGATTAGATCCATGTATGTCTCTCTTAGGGTCCTCATTGTAGTCTAAGTTTTCTGGGATTGTGATTTGTAGGCTGGTTTTCTTTGCTTTATGTTTAAAAAACAGTTATGAGTGAGTACATATGATAATTATCTTTCTGGGTCTGGTTTACCCCACTCAAGATGAATATATTTTTAAAAGGCTTACTGATTCTTTTGTGAACGGCTATAGGGATTAGTTAGTGTGTGTGTGTGTGTGTGTGTGTGTGTGTGTGTGTTGTTTGTTTGCAGGGGTTATTGAAAATCATTTGGTGGCTACAGTAGCTTCCTGTTTATTGGGGCAAGGCTTTGGTTGGGCTGAAATCAGTAGGTTCTTAATGGTTCAGTTGATCTGTTTGCCTTGGGGAAGTCCTATGCAGCAACCACCTGTCCAATTTTGCTGTGATATTTGGTGACCTAAACTCTGGTACTCAGACTTGAGATGTAAGCACTGCTCTCCATTGAGAACTTCTCGTTTACATTCAGTACTTTAAATTCTTTAACACCTACACTTATTTAAAAATTTTTAGCTTCCTAGAATAAAAGTCTATGAATGAGCATTTGAATAAAACATTTGGGGCAATTGGTGCATGTGTTTATTCTACACAGTTCAATATATTTATTCATTCTTTATTATTCTCTCCAAATAAGACTCTGATTGTGTGATGTGTAGGAAACACAAATTCAATGCTGTTTTTCTAAGTGATTGTAACTATATATTTACTCTCCTTAAAAAACAAAACCAAAGCCAGAACAATTGTCAAAAACCCATAAATATTGCACCTCAGTGAAGAATGACACTCTTTGGGGGGCTGGAATAGTCTTATTTGTGTGGTGTAAGAGAATGATCAAAAGGAAAGAGCTCTGGTTAAGGGACCAAAGACTGATATCATAGATGTCCAGGCAAATCAACTAATTTGTCAGATGTTCAGTTTTAACAGCATTACATCATAATAGCACTATTTTCAAACATTATCATGTATCTATATAATTATCCTGAAAACCTAGCCTCCCACTGTGTAACTCTTCAATGACAGTGAAAAGAAAGGCATATGTAGATAAGCTATGTAGTATAAAAGTAGTTTAATACTCTCCTATTGTGACTTTTGTTCATGTGATAAAACATCCATACCAAAAGCACCGTGAGAGAGGAAGGAGTTTATTTGGTGCACAACTCCCAGTTATCATTGTTCATTGAGAGAAGTCAAGCTGGTAACTCAAGTAGAAGTTGAGAGCAGGCCTATGTGTTATTCTACACAGTATCACTTCTGAACAAGGACCTCACTTCGCATCAAGGAAGTACAACAGGAACTATGAAGGATGCTCTTTGATGCCAGACAGGAATGTTTATTCGGTTAGCTTTCTTACATCTTTCAAGACCAACTAACTAGGAATGGACCTTCTTTTATCAGTTAACACTAGAGCAAATCTCCCACAAGCCAGTCTGATGCAGGTAATTCCTCAATTGAGGTTTATGCCCCAGATAATTCTAGATTATGCCAGGTAAAAAGTTAAAACTTACAAGACCAGGTGTTATGCCAGATCATTGAAAAATTGACATTCAAAACATTGGTTAAAAGGAAAGTTAGGTGAAGGGAAAAGTAGATCTTTTTGAAACTTTTTGGCACTGTTCTATAAATCTAAATTTATTTCAATTTAAATTTTTAAAAAGTTATATTACATAATAAGTTTGGTATTTTATATTTGTTTTTATGACAGGAAGAAAGTACATTTATACAAGGACAGAAAGAACAGATAATCTATATTTAACACATTTTGTCCCTCTCCTTTTACAGTGACTTCAATCTCTGCTTAGAAAACAAGGATCATGGCTGCCTATAAATAGTTTCCTCAGAGGTCCTGGCTGCTGCTTTGAGGCTCGAGGGTTTTAGCTTATTAATAATGAAAAGGAAAAGTGAGTCTCTTTGTACCCAAACTAATGCAATAATAGTGGCCCTGTGAATCTCCTGAGTTTAAAGTAAATTCCAGAATAAGCCAGCCCAGCATTCCCAACTTACAACTCGGCAGAGGATTGCAAACAGTGGCCTCCCATGTACCACCTGACCAATCTGCTGAGCTCATCAACGGCCCTGATTTTTGAGTTTTTGTAATCAGATTCCCAGTGTCAAACTCAAGTATACTCTTCTCCCAGACAATCTCCAGGTCATGCCACTGTAGGCTGTTCCTTCCATTGATTCATTTTATTCTTCCTTTTGCCTCTTGTAATGTAAATTCCTAGTTAAGATCAAATAAAATATTTAATGAAAAATGAAAAAGTTACAGTATTTATTTATCATTGAACTAAGTTGGGTAATATTATTCTTTAAATATTCAATAATATGTATTTACAAACAGAAAAAAGTATCAAGCCTTTGTATATTAAGATAAAACATTGTCCGCAGTGCAGTTTGTAGTCATAATAGATTTTATCCTTGAAAACTAAAAATATTCCATCTATCTATAATTTGACTGAAGCATAAGCTTTTCAATCATTCATGTAATTGAAAGCATAATACTTAATACTTTTAGCAGATTACCAAATGGTGGGCTCTGTTTCAAGGACTTATCTTGACATTTGTTGATACTATATTACTTCTATAAAGATGCTTCATTTTATATTAATGAGTGGATTTCAGGTAATAATATGCCAGAGGTCATGCTGCTTGGAGACCACAAAAGAAGAAGTGTCTGGAACCTTACAGAGTAGATTACACATTATTCTGTTACATCATACAGAGGCCATACTGCTGGGAGATCACAAAGGAAGAAGTATCTGGATCCTTCCAGAGTAGCTCTACACATTGTTCTTTTATAACACTCCTCATTATTTTAAACCAAAGACCAATTTAGTATCCTGAAGGGAAATATGGTAATTATAATATTTATGCTTATTAGTACAAAAGTGCATGATAAATGCTTATCTGCTTGGTCTTATGAAAATGAACTTTTTGCCTTCAAGATATGTTCAAGACCAGATGTTTTATGATAAATTTATGCGTAAAAATCAGACTATTAGGCATATATTAAAAAAAAGAAATATGTACATGTGGACTTAAATTTCATAAGAGGAAAATATTAATGCATCCATTATTTAAATTACATTTATTTTTAACTGATATGTATAACATATAGCCTAAAGAGATTATCAAAAGTTATACATACAAACATTGCATACAATTTAATGCATATATACATTGTACAATAATTATATTAAATAACCCTTCAAACATTATCACATTTTGGGGGGCAAAATATTCAATTTTTTAATCTCTTTAAAATGCAAAATAAATTATCAATATTTATAGTCATGCTATTATGAATTAGCTCATCAGGACTTAACATTCCTTACAATGAGTCCTATAGTTTAGGATCCATTTACCAAATTATCTTGATCCCTTTATCTTTCCATTTAGAAAACAAAGAGGCAAATGATTAAATCTTCCTCACTATTATATATTTATACATGTGACATATATTAAGCAAAAACTTCGCTATACTTCTCCAGTCTCCTGCCTATATTTTGAGGTTTGTGTCAGCGAACTAAAAATCACAAAAACAATGAACTGGGGAATTTGTGAAAGTAAGACTTCCAAAACAAGACAAAGTATTTGCAATTTCACCGATTGTAATATGTCAGTAAATTCAGTATTAAAAGAGTAAACAATTGCTTCAATAAAATATAGATTCTAAAATTAGAATTACATTGATAATTCTTATTGAATCCTTTTGAAATAAATGCAAGATAATATGATAATGAGTATCTATTTGAGTGTTATACTTAGTATTTTTCTATGTTGGCAGATTGTAATAACTAGTATGTCAATAATATTGGAAGATAAACAATGATCAGGAAGATATTAAAATAACATGTGGTATTGGGTATGCATTTTTGATTACATAGTAAGAAGTTTAAACACCACTCAGATGTTAAAACAGTTCTCTCTGTTTGTATCTTTTTTTCTGAACTCTCAAACTATGAATGACTCTGATCTCATTTCTTTCCAGCAAGATGCAATTATCCAGTCTTTTATTGAAAATATAGGTTACAGATATTCAATTAAGAAGTCACATGCAATATGTTTATCCTTACAGTTTAATAATCTTTTAAATTTTATTTTTATCTATGGGTAACAATTTTAGTTGGATATTAAATTTTTTTGTGGAAATTAAGCTTTTAGCCAGGCATGATGCTAAACACCTATCTATAATCCCACTACTTGGGAGACAGAGACAGGAGAATTTCTGTACTTTGAAACCAGCTTGCTCTACATTTTAATTTGCTCATCACCCAGAGTTTCATATTGAGATGTTGACTTAAACAAAACTAAGATAAAACATTTTGTATAATTTTACAAGTTTGCTGAACTATTAAATTTTTATATGAACTAGTTGCTTAATCCTGACCCATCCCAGGGTACAGTTTGGTAGTCAGACTCCAGGCTCCGTGCTTTTTCTGAATTTTCCTTCTCTTGTTGTCTCTTAAACTTTCCTATAGCTATAAAAGCTTGCTTAATCCAGTCTGGTGAAATTGTGGAAGAAAACGAACTGAAGTTACTGTTGCAGAAAAAAAGCTTGGACCCCTGAGGGAAAGTCGTAGTTACATTGTATTTCTTGCTTCTCGGAGAGGTCATTACCTTTTAGTTTCTCAAAACCATCTCAGCAGAGCAAAGTCACTAATTTCCACAACTGTGACCCCTCACAAAACACACCCTTCCAGTGCTCCAATGTGGGTCTCTGTCTTTATCCCCATCCATCGCCAGATGAAG
>LOEQ01012458.1:0-12439 GCA_001685075.1 Bramus lutescens
TCTCTCTCTCTCTCTCTCTCTCTCTCTCTCTCTCTGTGTCAATCTCCAACCCCTTGCCTAACTCATGAACTACCCCATGGGGCAGGCACCACAGATGACCATGATCATTCAAATTTTCCTCCAAATTAATATCCCTTTGAGTGGAGAGTTTCATTTTTCATTGATATGCCAAACGGTCCTAATATCTATGTTAAAGTCAGCAAGATATTCTTCTACATTTCAAGGTTAGGCTCTCTCGTTCTCAGTATTATGCTTTCATTCTTTAATTACAAATTGGAAAATGTGACTTTTTCAACTATATTTTAATACATAAGTTATTCTTTCCTGTAGTGAAAGTATTGGTGCTGACATTAAGATAAAATCTGCATGTCTAGGGAGAGTGATCCAGGTATTGTGGGTTCTGATTAGGTGGAAAGCTAATTGACAAATTACCTCAAGAGTGACTTCTGGTACTTGGAGTGAGTTCACCAGGTTAGAGCAGTTTGAAATGTTCAATGCAATTACATCAGCTTAATTTTTTCCACTTTATGATGTTTTGATAACTTTAGGATAGGGGATTGGGGATGACTGGCATTCTAATTGTTAACAGAGAATTCAACTTGGAGTCTTCAGAAGCAAACTACCAAATTGGAAACTAAGCCACCCTCTATTCCTAGGAGGCATCATTCTCCCATCTTTGTCTGACAAGAGTCAGGTGATGGTCCACTGTGGATCACGACTAGAGTCTGCATGGTAGACTTGTCTTCCTTTTTCAAGATACCTAAGATAATACACCTATTTTCATCTACTCTCTTGTTTTTCTTTCTTGTATCCACACTTGATCAGCTACTTAGAAGAATCTAAAGGTTGTATAAATTATCCATAATTTTTGGTAAATATTGAAGTTTACCTTACAGAATCTTTAAAGGTGTACCTACTAAAGACCTACAGTGCCCCCATCCAAATATTCAAAATTGGTCACATATTTTTATGGTAGTGTTGAGAGGTGGTTTGTGTGTAGATTACTTACCAATGATTAAACATCTAAACAACAATGTATATTGTTTATCAAACAAATTCAGTAATCTCTTTACATCTGACACAGAAAATGTGATAGACATGGGATGGAAAATGAAGACTGGGGCAAAAGCTTCAAAGGAGAAGTTCAGAGTGCTGCTAGCAATGGTGTCCAAATTTTTCATGTTTAAGATGAAGCCACACAGTTTCCTTAACCTTGTCCAGACTTTTACACAGCTTTTCCTGGCACCAGGGCTATAACTTTTGGTAGGTATCTCAGTGTTTTTACCCCATTATTTTACAGGTCATCTCGATGACGGGAGTTTCCACAGACTGACTAGACTTTTTTCCTTTCCATATATTGTCTTATTCACCATAGTATATTACAGGTTCCTCCCCATTGCAATTGTCTTGTTTTTTACAGCTTAACACTGTTTCGTTGTATACACACACACACACACACACACACAAAGACACACACAATGTTTCTTCATGGAAGAGTCAGTGGATATTTATTTTCTTTATTTTCTTGACTATTATAAATATTGTTTAAAGTGTTGTGATTCATAACAAAGTCTTTGAGATTCTGATTTCATTTTCTTGTTGTATGTATGCAGAAGTAAGTTAAAGGAACCTGAAATTATTCTATGTTTAATATTTGAGTGCCTTCTGTGTTATTTTCCTTAAGATGTATATCACCAAACATGCCCATCAACAATATGACACTTATCTTTTGTCTTTCCACTATTAGCTATTCTAGCTGCTGTGAGGTAACATGTCATTAATTCAAGATATAGTCAAGTTGACAACCAAGAACAGTCATCACAACTCCTTAGCCTATTTTTGTTATACTGAACATGTTGGTTTCTAGTAACTAAACTGATTTAGGTATATCCATAAGACAGAGTGGCAGCATGGTCCAAGCTCTTTCCCCTATGAAATTCAAAGTCACTTTCTCTCAAGGTTCTGACTTACAAACGTATCAAGAACTGGAATGCCCACCATTTTTGCTGGGCCTCCAAACTTACATTTTCATAGAATTCCTTTGCCTTCACCCATTTTGCTTCACATTTTTGGCCTACTTATATTCCTGCCTCTCTAAACCTGGAGAATTTAACTTATCTCTTTAACAACTAAGAGGCAAAAACATTTCAGGTTTAAGTCATAGTCAAGAAAACGCATACACAGACACACAAATGAATTGTTTATTGAGATGTGTATTGATATGTATATAACTGTATTCAGTCTTAAATGGATTCAAATGTCTTTGGAGACTCGATTATATTGGAATTTTTTTTCATGCTGTTCTGCTCTACTGAGAAAGCTGGCTCTGTAGTTTTGGCTCATCTGTGCCAAACAGATGCATATTTGTTTAAAAGTTTCTTCAAAAATCTCTCTCCTGGGCCGGGCTGGCCACCTGAACCTGTGACAGGGAAAAGGAGAGAAAATAAAAAAAAAATTCAGGAAAAGACACTGTACTTGAGACAACTAAACTATTTCCCATAGATTTTACAAATGGAAAAGTGTTTAACTCTGAATGCCACCTACCTCCCATATACCTTTTAAGAATTGCTTTTGTTTACCATCTTTAAGACTTTTGTTGAAATTTTTGCTTTTTGTATTTTGCGGTTTGTGAAATCATTGAATGTGATTAATTAAAAATATGTAGATTATATTACTTTGTTATAGTATACTACGTTGACTTGTTAGGTTCAATTCTCATTTAGGAAAAATGTATGTGCCTGATAAGCTCCCATTGGACTGCCCTGTGGCTTCCTGCTTGCTATCTTGGATGAACACCTAGGCCCAGCATGGCCCTGAAACATCTTTACTAAGATTAAAGGAATGGCATGCTGTGTGACTCTGTGCCATTGTGGTTAATGCGACCATGTAGTATAAATCAACTAAGGCACTACCCATAGAAAAATCTAAATGACTTAGCCCTATGCTTATCATTGTATCTTCCTTTTATTAGACTAAGGAGGCATCTCCAGGCTTGCAAAGATGGTTAGTTTTGAAAGTGAGTCATAAAACACACATACACAAAACAAACAAACAAACAAAGTGGCATTTTAAAAACGTTCATTTTCAAAGGATCAGAAACATGAGGTTCCCAGGATCTCTGTGGACTATATTCAGAGTTAAAACTTTATTCAGATATTAAAGAATCTTTTTTTCCTTTTTTAAATTGACTTTTGTTGAGCTTTACATTTTTGTCTGTTCCTCTCCCTACTTCTCTCCCCCTTCAAGCCATTAAAGGCTAGGCTCACAACCAAAAAAATATTAAAGAATCTTTAATTCAAGAATTATAATTGTTAAGACTCAACCATAATTGAAAAATCCTATTCTTGTAAAAGAGTTACATACTAATTACAAACTTTTAAAGATAATTGGGAAATGCAAGTTAATGGTCAGTTATGCTAAGTACAATGGGATTTATTTACAGAGAAAAGTCTTATCTCCCATCATACAGTGTTCCGTATAGGCTGTCAAAGTTAAGCTGAAACACTTAAGTCAAAACAAGTTTAAGATAAATTTAAAGTTTGTTTATTATATAATGATATTCAGAATCAGAAACAGTTTTAAAATTGCTTACAAAAGACAGACTGCTTGATTAAAATGGGTTAATTTTACAATACCTTTGTATGGCAGGAAACACACAGGCTCAAGCAGTTCCTTTCCATGGAGCACAAGCTCCTTGAATGGAGCCCTATCCCACCAGAATAAGTTGTATACTAGCCTCATCACAAGAAAAGAATGGATTGGAAAAAAGACCTGCCGGAAATCTGCTGCTCCTGACTCTGACTCGTAGGCTTGAATAGCTTTGGCCATGTGGCCAAACCAGAATAAATCTCCTTGTTATGTAAAGATGAATTGCCCTTCATGTCTAACATGACAAGGAATGGATTCTCTGGCCCACTGGAGGAACTCAGAGAGTCTAAAGTCACATCCAAATGCATCAAACATCAGAGGGACAAATATCAATTACTCTGTCTTCAATATCTTTCAGACTGACATGAAAAATTCTATAAACTGGATAACTTTGTATATAAGCCTAATGTTCAACTGGTATGGGACTAGCATACTAGTTCAATTAAACCATGCCATTTATCCTGGCTTTCAATTCTTCCTCTTAACAGAAATTAATTTCAGAGACTCTACCCTAACCACACATGTTCTCCCATTAAAGGGATATCAAATACTTTGTGATCAGACTCACAGTTTTGGGAAGTTATTTACAATATCCAAGTGGTGTATTTGACAGTTGGTTTTGTATCTGCAGAGTCAGCAAATGATTTTTACCGAATATCCAAAGACCTCAGATTCCTCAGAAGCAGATGACTTAGACGTAGGAGATTCTCTCCAATCCAGGCTCACCTATGGTACTTTAAGAATATAATCTGGTCTCTAGCCTGATAGACAGCCCTAGGCCAGTGCCTACATGTTTACCTTGAAACCTACAGGGAGTATAAGGACTTTTGCAGTGATTTCTAAGAATTTCAAAAGACAATATTTGTTAAAGCTCATTTAATTTGGTTATTGTGCTTTACAAACTATGCTTCTAAACAACTAATGTATTTTTAAATAGAATGTTGTTGAGAAATATGCTTACTGGTATCAGTATGTAGTGACCCATAAATTTGTTCATTGACAAACAGAGTTAGAAGCTGGCTTTAGTCTTCTTTGTTAGTTTAATCTATATTGCCAATTATTTATTACAGATTTTACATGACAGGCAGCTTTCACCCTTGATCTGTTGGTTGAGTTTATAGAATAAAGTGTAAATATTTTAAAATATTCTGTTAACAAGGCCAGTTTTAAAAAACTTTATAAAGTGAATTATTTACTCTTGGAATATGCTTTTTAAACTGAAAATAAAAATAACTTATTTTTGTTAAATGCAATTTACAGTTAAAATTGTCCCTTGGAATATAGGTATAATAACTTAATGTAAACAAAAATGTATATTTTCAAATACTATATATGATCATTTAAAATAATAGTACCAAATTTTAGGAACTTTACCTTATCAAATTGTTTGATAAGGTAAATCAAAACAAAAAAATTTGTTTTGCTTGAGATACTCTGTTTATGTTCAATAAATAAATAGCTAGTATTGTTAATATTTAAAACAAATATGCAAAGTATATTATATGTAAAAACACAGAATGTCACTTAGATACTTTCTGTTCAGATTTATTTCTTGGGTGCTGGCTTTAACTGACTTCCTTTACACAATTTCCAGGTTCCTCTTCCTTATGCAGGAGTCTGATAGAAACAAACAGCTAAATATAGTTACTTTGTCCTTCTACACTATTCTGGTTCATGGTTCAGCCTGTTGTACAATTGCATTTAACTCATGTTCATCTCATTGTAAAAGTTTTCTTCATGTAACTTTGTCTCTTAATGCTCTCTGCAGTGATGTACCATTCTCACCCTGGCTTACATTCTGGATCTTTGCCAAATTTTAAGTTTTATCATGGCGCCTTGGATGGAAACTCTTTTGAGCCACTCTAATTGATGCTCCCCTCACTGTACTTCTCTCAACCTTGGAGCAGTAATGGATCGATTCTAAAAGTTGACTAATGGGCCACCTAATGCATCCTTTTTCTTGCCATTCTGACACTGTTTTGGAGAGTCAGAACTAGAACAGGTGGACTGAGCCTTCTTTTCATCAATTAACCTCTCCAACTCACCAGTTGAGACCAGCTTAACATCCTTGAGAACCAGCTCTTCTTGATTGCTGCAATGCTACACACTTTAAAAAGGACTATATCTGACGACTGCTAAGAATGGCATTTATGTTTTTCTCTGTGAACAAGATGCTTCCAAGACAAAGCATTCTAAAGTGATGAAATGAGAGCTAGAGAGGGGGATCAGAAAAAATTCAGCCTCAAGCTTCCTATGGATGGGTTTTTGCTGCCCCCTCCTGCCCTTTATCATTCTTTCCCCATTATTATCATCATAATTACATTTTACTCTGTCATTTCAATATTTTACTTGCTGAACTTCACTCTAAGTTCAAATAAAACATTCCAAATAAGCTTGAAGAATTTTTCACCCTACAACAGCTCATTTTTTTCCAGGTACATTTCCAAAGCACCTTTTAGATGTTGTGGGGAAAGCTTCATCCCTTTACCCCAAGTCAGATACAATTGCTTATATTAGTCCTATGTTTTTTCTTCTTGTTCCCTTCCTTTGCTACTTCTGCTATCTCGGTTTTGTGTAACAGTCCTGACAATGGGACCAGCCACTGTCACCCTGAATCGACTCTGAACCTACTTTCTCCTCCCTCTGTTCCTCCCTGTCCCCAACGTTCCCAGGAAATATCTCAATTCTACTTGGTAACTAAACCATCTACTTACAACCCTTTAATAATTATTTTCAAAGTCTCTTTAGGAATGCAGGATGGTAATTGTCTGATCCATTGCAACCAATCAATTTAAGACTCTCTCCCTGCTACATGACCAGAGGATCCCTCTTCAATGGAGCCAGATCTACTCCCTCTAATAAATACTCTCCTCAGCAGAAACAGCTATAACCCCTTCGCTCTGCATTTGTTTGTATCTTCTCTAAGTTAGGAATTATAGTTTCCTATTGAAGGACCACATTTCCCAGCTTCTTTTGCAGAATATGGAAATCATTTCCATCCTTAGAAGGGTCTGCATCCAATAGTCCCTCCCTTGTAGGTATTTTGGTCAACTGTACATGTGGGCGACAGTATGCTCCCTCTCTATGAAATAATATGGTCCTGCCTAAGGGAGTATGTATTCCTATATAATGTATTCAGATTATGGTTCCCCTCCTCCAACTCTTTCCAGGTCTTTCTCACTTCTCCATGCACCCAAATCTGTACCCTTCTGCTCACATTATGATACAAATAGGCATCCAAAAAGTAATAGTAAAATAAGATAAGATAAAACAAACACATCAAAATATGACAAAAGCAAATGAACAGGGGAAAAGGGACCAAATAAAAAGCACACAAATCACATACAGATACTTAGAAACATGCACACAGAAAATCCACAAAAACACAATTAGACTCCATAATGTATGAGAAAGATCTGTAATGGAGAAAAATAGTCAGTCAAAGCATTTAGACAAAAGCCTTCCAAAATACCATTGAATCCATTTTAAGTTGGCCATCTATTGCTAAGCATGGGGACTGTCCTAAAACGTGGTTTGCATACCCAGTGAGACTCCATTGTAGAAAAATAAATTTCCCTTTGCAACCTATTGTCAGTCAGAGATAGTATCTGGGATATAAATGCAAGCTGTGTCTACTTCCCCTCTCAGTCCTGGGACCCCATCAGACTTAGATCTGGGAAGGCCCTGTGAATGGTACCATGGTGTCTGTAACTTTATGTGTACATCAATTCTGTTGCATCTAGAAGGATTTCTTTCCTTGACATTGTCCATCCTCTTTGGCTCTTTCAGTCTTTCTGCATCCCCTTCTGGAAGATTTCCCTGAGCTCTGAAGAGAGAAATTTGATGAAGAAATCCCACTTAGGACTAGAGATTCCAAGGTCTCTCACTCTCTGTATATGTGTTGATCTCTGTATTTTTTCCCATCTACTGAAGGAGGTGTTAATCCCACCTGGCAAGAATAAGACCACTAGTACGAGTTTTGGTCCAAATTTTAAGCAAGCTTCTTTATTTATTTACTTATTTATTTATTTNATTTATTTATTTATTTATTTATTTTTAGGTGCATCAGAGAACTCACCAGTTCCTGTCTCCTAAGTCTGATGGCAGAGAAAGCAGTGTGGAGTCTATTTCTCAGGGGCTTTTAACGAGTAAACTTATGAATAGTTGCAAAGCAGACTTACAGAAGTGAGACAATAGGTCAGTTAAGAGGTATAGAAAAATCTCAAAAAAAGGGAGGGGCATAATCATGTGGTCACTGGTTAGGGAGAGTCAGAGTGTTCTCGAAAATGTCAAAGTCATGAATTGGGGCAGGCAACAGAAACTTAAAAACAGAAACTCAGCTCTTGAAGTAAATTGAATAATACAACAAAATGGCCCCTGCCTTCAAAATGGAGTCAGGCAGGTTCATAATTTTCACCTCCATTTATTTGTCCTTGTTAAATCCTTGATAAGGAACTCTATTTGCATTACTAACAGGAACATAGCTACAACTTTTAAAACATTAGTGGGGGAATGTTCCACTTTGTCATCCCTTATCCTTGTATAATTTTCATATGAAATCCCTATTCCATACAAATTTTTTTAATCAGCTGGGAATAGAGAATTCTCCTCTGACAAAGAAAGAGTTTTCTTGTTGGCTTTCTGGTGCATGATGGAGCCAGAGGTTGTGCACTACAGTATTAGTTACAAATTGGGCTACTCTGGATATGTTAGGTTCAATTGAAGTGATTAATGAATCTTCTCTTTTACTTCTTATTTTAGCACAGGTGTAATTTCCATTATCGGAACCTTTTAAATAATTTTCCATTATGCTGAAGTCTGTGTTATTACATTGGGATTGGTCAGTTAGATTTTTCCATCCAAAGAACCCTCCATTCATCTGAATAAAGGCAATCTGTTCCCCTTCTTTTGTGAAAACTATGTTCCCTGGTAGATAAAATCAATCTTTTTCATGTCAAGACAATATCAGGGTGTTTACTTTGATAAGAGTGCCTTCTGTTTCTGCTGCCAAGATGTATTTAGGTTCTGTTTACGTAGGTTGAACATAAGATGGTAAAACTATTAGCCATAGTGCAATCATAGTATAGGTTCCAATAGCTAGAACACAATGTTTAAAATCATGTTAGACAGCCAAACCTTAATTTTATTTTTAATGGTCCTTTCTCAGTCATTTTCCACCTCTGGAAGTTAGACTCCTCTCCTGCAGCTTGCTCAGTTGCCTTCTTGAGGTGTGATTAATGAAACCAGCAGTAGACATCCAGAAAATCACAATGTAAAGTACTTCCATCTAGCTTCAAATTGGCTAGTTTTGAAGGTGCAAACCAATACAATCTGGATTTAAATGGGTGGTCAAATTGCCAGTAAGCAACAAGCTAAACAGCCTGAACCTGAGGGAAAATCTTATCCAAGATTAATTGCAATCATCGTAAAGAATCAGAGAATGGAATGAGACAATCTGATATAGCCCAGCATGTACCCCAGGGATGATGGGAGATGGTCACACATACACTATTTTGTATAGGGTAAACTTTTTTTCAGTATGGGGTACAACAGATCCTGAGAAGTGTATAAGACAAGAGGCTGACCCAGTTCCCACCAGTCTCAAGAGTATATTTAGTTAAAATTTCCTTTAAAGTTCTATCAATCCTTTCCACCTTTCCTAAACTCTGAGGATAATACACACAACAAATAAACAAATAAGTTTCCAGTCAATATTAGAGCCGTAAAGAGCAAAGACTTGGCTGTGAAGGCCAGGCCATTGTATGACCACAGGGATTTGGGGAAGCCAAATCTGGCAATAATTTCCTAGCTACCATCTGGGTTGTCTCTATTCTGGATAGAATGGTCTCTTTTCAGCCCATGATGGTGTCAACAAAGACCTGAAGATATTTGTAGCCATGTAGTCCTGGCTTGACTTCAGCAAACCTCAAATCTCATAATTTACCAGATATAGTACTTTGACTCCATTGCCCTGAAGGAAACATGTCCTTCTTGGCATTTGCTAGGACAAGGTAAGGTGTTGATTTGAAATGCTCTGAAGCTTTTCTCAGTGTCCAGGTAGCCTGATATTAAAGGAGATGAAAATACATGGAGCCATGCAAGACTGTTGGTCAGTTTTGACCCATTCCATTTGGCATGCAGATTCTTCCAATCAGCAAGGACCTTCACCCATTAAAACTCCCCTGAATCCCAAAGCAAGAATAGGATTAATCTCATCTGGATTGTACTCAGGAACATTCATCAAGGAAGAGTGGAGGCTTGGTGACAGGACATAGTTCCAGGATGGTCTGAGGCTCCAGTTCCCTAGGAAGCCTCTTCAGTAATTAGATCTGTATAGTTTCCTTGAGTTTAGAAACTTTTATCTTCTTGATGTGGTACACCAAGAGTATATTGTGACTGGTCTAGTTGGCAGCCAGATGGTCTCCAAAAACTGGACAATTTCACATTTATTTTAATAGTCTTTCACTCTGAGATGAGTAAGCACCTCTCTTTAGATAGCTATTCATGAACAGGAGCTATAACACAATCATATTGACTGTCTGTTTAGACATTCATTGCTTTTTCCTTCAGCCTATTTTACAGCATGTGTCAGAGAAATTATTTCTGCTTTCTAAGTGGATATGCTCCTGGCCAAGATTTGTGTGCAAATGACCTCCTTTTGGCCCATAATTACCTTTGCCCCTACATATTGATTCCTTTTTAGCAAAGCCACTGCCATCTGTGTAGAGATACACATTTTTGTTGGTGAAAGGAATGTCTGTCAGTCTATGTTGTGCACCTAGGATGATGTCCAGCATCTTTAGAAAGTCATGGATAGGGTACTCAGGGTCATTATCCAGAATTAGTGTGGTGGGATTGATGGCCAGGGATTTATCAAAGGTCAGTCTGTTATTATTTAAAAGAAGTGCTTGGTACTGATATAGATGGGCATTTAAAATCTGAGAGTTCCTGGCATCCCTCCGCCGGTTTTCCACACTATGTGGAGTTTTTGACAATTAGTCTGCGCCAATGTGAGCTTGTAAGCTTATTTTACAAGGACTGCAGTGGCTGTGATGCCTCTTAAACAAGGGTGGCATCCAGAAGCTACAGGATCTGGTGTCTTTGAGATTTAGTTATAGGTCTTTTCCAGGGATCTAGTATGAGTCCCTTGGCAATGCCCATTCTTTAACAACATAAAAGTGAAAGGGCTTTGAGAAATTAGGGAGAGTTAAACCAAGCCCTGTACATAAGCTTCTTTAAAGTTCTTAACAATCTGCTCATGTTCCTCAACCCATTCCAAAGCACAAAGGTTTAACAATCACCAAACCCAGTATCCAAAAATGACAATATCCAACAGTTTCCAGAAACTCCCAAATTTGTTTCTTGGTGATTTCAGCTAGGATTTACATATGGTTGCTGTGCAGTCCTGGGACAGCAATTGTTTCCATTCAGGTCCCAAGTAAGTAAGCTGAAGTGAGCAAATTTGGGCATTCTTTTTAGAAACTCTGAGCCTAATGGGGCTAGCAGATCCAAATGGTCTCAGTGGGCTCTTAAACAGTCCTCCTCGTCTTTAGTAGCCAATAACAAAGCTTCCACATATTAAAGCAAGGATACCTCAGGGTACTTACTGCAGAAAAGACTTTAATCTTGGTTGAGTGCTTTATTGAAGGTGATAGGAGAGTTTTTGAACCCTCTAGGCAGTCTGGTCCAGGTTAGTTGTCCAAAGATCAGTGTCTCCACTTCAGAGTCAGCTTATTCAAATGCAAAGATGGACAAACTTAATCTTGACAGTAGATTGAAAAAGTGCATCTTTTAAGTCAAACACAGTATGAACTTGTTCTCTGGTAGTGAAAGACTCATCAAAGTGTAAGGATTTGGACGATCCAGGCATATGGTTTCTTCCTGTTTGTTTACTTCCCTCAAGTCTTGTAATTGTATAGTGTCTTGACTTCCAAAAGGACAGACAATGGGGGGGGGAGGGTAGCATTGCAGACAGACTGACAAGGAGTGAGTTTGTTTTAAGGAGGTACCTGATGTGAATCCCCTCCCTGGTTACTGACCTAGTGAGGTAATGAGGTATTTCTTGATTCAAATAGGCATAGCACCAGATGCTAGTTGCACCATGATGGGTGGTACATGTTTGGAAAATTGTCCTCAAATTCAAACTCTGCCCAAACTATAGGGATTTCTTGAAACAATTTTTTTTCATTCCCCTTCTGGGGAATGGGTTGAATTTTAGAAGAGCAAATATTCCTCACTTTCGGGGAAGGTTATAGTTAAAGACATAGCAGGACCTCCCAATGGCAATCTAGATGTGCCTCCTGAGAATGATATTGTTGCCTGGACCTTGTTTAAAGGATTCCATCCTAGTAAAGGGTATGGACGTTTAGGAATAATGATAAAAGAATGAGTCTCAGTTCCTTGTCATAATTTACCAGTCCTGTCAGTGGTCCATTTATATTCTTCATTATATCCCATTGACTCCTGTATCTCCACTGTTCTGTTGATAAGGAATTGTAGGTGTAATGGTCTGTCCTGTCCCTTTAAGAGACAAGCCCTGCCCACTCCCTTCGCCAATCTGCCAAGGCAAGCAGATCTTCCTTCTGCTTCCAGATTGAGACCTCCATCCTTTCTGCTTCTCTCTTGAAGAGGTATTTTCTCTTCTCCTCTCCACCCCCTCTCTCTGTCTCTCTCTGTCTCTGTCTCTGTCTCTCCTCTCTCCCTCTCTCTGCTTTTCCCTCTCTCTATCCTTTCCTCATTCCTTCCATAACCCACTAAATAAATATCCAACCTCACTCTGCATGGCATGCCT
>LOEQ01012461.1:7853-18419 GCA_001685075.1 Bramus lutescens
AAGTATGCCTGCTTCTGTCTTTAAAGTAGTGGAACTGAAAGCGTAAAACCACACCCAGCTGAAAGTTAAGAGCCAATGTTCCAGAAAATTAAAGCCCTAGCACAATTTCAGATTTTTATATAGTAAATATGGTAAACTTCCAACTACAAATGCTTTTAGTCAGAAGTGTGGTCATATTTGTCAATTTATATACTATGGACATTATATACTATGAACATTATTTTATAATAGAATTGAAGCATGAAAAAGCAATCACACATACACACAATCAGTAAACTAATCAAGGACAATTCAGGCATGTCCAACTTTTTGACACTGTGACACAAGGTAACCAAGGGGTAAAAATTAAGGAAGCCCATGTGATGACTCATTGGCACTTACTACAACCCAGGAACCAACAAGGCAGAAAAAGAGAATCGTCTTGTGCAAGTTGTCTTTTGACGTCTACATGCGTTCTTGGCTCCAAGACACCCAACCCCTACTCTGTCACACAAACATCATGCATATACATTAAATAAATGTGATCTAATAATAACAATAATAATCCTTCAGTTTTTTTCTGAGATAGGGTTTCTCTGTGTTAACAGCCTCAGTTGTCATCAAACTCACAGAGATCCACCTGCCTCTGCCTCCCAAGTGCTGGGATTAAAGGTCAGTGCCACTACCACCTAGCAATAATAATAATCCAAAAGCATTATCCGAAATGTCTTTTTGAATAAAATAAATTGAGAAAAGATATATTCTCTCAAATTTTACTTTAAAATATTAGATATTGGAACTATATAGGGAGAGAAACATGAAGCACCCAGAGCAAATAAATGACAATCACTGAAGTTAACATGAGTTTATGAGGTTCACTGCCCTTTGTTCCTGTTTATTTTCAAACTTCACAAATAAAATTGATGAGAGGCAGTGCTTTGTCATCTGAGAATTCAGTAACACATATGTACAACAGAAGCAGGTGACTGACAGCCCCACAGACTTACCTGCTCCTCTCTCTTCTGCTTCCGTAACTGCAGGCCTTCTTCCTCCCTCCTCCTGCGCATCTCATCTGGATTCAGAGATTTGTTCTTGTAACTTTTCAGGCGAAAGTTCTCCTTTCCTGGCGTGGTCATGATTTCTAGAAGAACAGCGAGGGAACAGATGAATTTTAAGGATTTTATTATTCTCTGAGCTCAGCCTTCAACACCCCCCACAAACACACACAAACAGAGGTGGAACACGAGAAATGGTTATTTCATTTATGTATTGGGAGGGAAGGAAGCCAGCACACTATATGGGGTCAGAGGACAACTTGCAGGAGTCACTCTCCTTCTAGCACGATGGTCTTGAGGAGGGAATATTCACAGCCAGGCTTGGCAGCAAGCATCTCACTCCACAGTTTATCTCACCAGCTCTATCATATTTCCAAAAGCATTATTAAAATATTCAATTCAACCATTTTTACTATATTAACAGGTATGTGTAAATATTACCAGACTGCATTTGAGTATTTTTATCATCTTAAAAAAGAAACCTGTCTTGGTCAGGCAGTGGTGTGCACAACTTTAAGTCCAGCACTCAGGAAGCATAGGCAGGCAGAGCTCCGTAAATTTGAGGACAGTCTGTTCTCCAGGATAGCCAGGGCTACAAAGAGAAACCCTGACTCAGAAAAAGAAACCTGTTTCACTTAGCTCATTAGCTATTGATCTTATTTTAGGCATTTCATACAAACAGAATCATATGACGTGAAATCTTTTGTTGATAGGCTTCATTTAGCCTATTTTAAGATTGATTTTCACTGTAGCAAATTATCAATATTTTACTCCTTTCTACAGCTGACTAATAAATATCCCATTGTGTATGTCTACAACAATTACATTTATCTCTTATCAGCTGATGGACAATTGGGTTATTTCTACCTTTTAGCTATTATGAACTACGCTTCCATAAACATCTATGAAGAAGGCTTTGTGCAGACATATTTCCATTTCTCATGCATATACAGTTAGCGGTTGTATTGTGTGTCACAGTAACTCTATGCTTAATCACTTGAAAAACTGCCCACCTTCCAAGGTGACTTTATCATTTTATATGCCCATCACCACTAGCTGCAATTTTCTACATCCTAGCTAATATGATTTCTTTAACTGAAGTTAACAGTATGAAGTGGAAGCTCATGGTTCTGATCTGTAATCCTCTGATGATTAATAAAATACAGCATCTTCGCAACTATTATCTAAGTATTAGCTCTCATTAAAATCTACCAGATCCTTTGTCTATTTTTAGTTGGGTTACATGTCTTTTCATTACTAAGTTGTAAGAGGCTTTTTAAAAATAGATTATAGATAAAACTCTAAAAACCCTTAATTTTGGACTAGAGAGATGACTCAGTGTTTAAGAGAAGCTGTTGCTCTTGAAGAGGATCTGGGTTCATATGATGACTCACAACTGTCTACAACTCCAGTTTCAGTTGATCTGAAGCCCTCTTTTGGTTCCAAGGGCAACCACATGGTGCACATACATACATGAAGGCAAAACATTCATACATACAAAATAAAAAACCCTTTTTTTCAAAAAACTATTAGTTTTAACATAAGCTCTAAATAATATTTCTTTTCTTTTAAGATTTATTTATTTACTTATTATGTATACAGTGTTCTGCCTGCATGTATGCCTGTGAGGGCCAGAAGAGGGTACCAGAGCTCATTAGGGATGGTTGTGAGCTATCATGTGGTTGCTGAGAATTGAACTCATGATCTACGGAAGAACTGCCAGTGCTCTTAACCAGTGAGCTATCTCTTCAGCCCACCTTTTCTCATTCATGCTTTTGATGAATCCTTAACTTTATGTTCTTAGGACTTATATACAGGTTTTCTCTTATAGTGGTCTATTCCAAGTTAATGTTTCTATATGCTATGTGGTAAAAGTTGAACTTCATTCTTTTGGATGTCTACACAGTTTTCCAAATGGTATCTAATGATCTTTCAATAATCTTGGAGCTTGTTATAGAATGCATGTTATGACTGCCCATAATGTGTATATGAAATCCTAAGTCCCAGTATGAGAGTATGTGAGGTGAGTACAGTATGATTGGTCATGATGGCAGACCCGTCAGAAATTAGATTAATTCCTTTATAAAAGACATGCCTTTAATCCCAGAACTTGGGAAGCAGTGGATCTTGAGTTGAGGTCAGCTAATATTCCTAGTGAATTTCAGGACAAGTCAGGAATACACAGAGAAACCATATCTCAAATAAAAAAAAAATGTTTGCTTGCCCTTTCTGTCAAGTGAAAAGACAAGCATCCTGAACCATGAGAAATGAATTTCTAATACTCGTGAAGCATTCTTGTTTGTCATACATAGGTTTAGTTTTATGACTTTTGATTATATTCAATTGCTCTTTGATTATCAATGCCTTGTGTGAGCATTAGGACAAGGAAGTGTGGATCTTTCTACAAGCTCTCTTAAAAGATTTGCCTTAGCCATTACAGATCTCCTGTACTTTCACATCAATTTTCAGAATCAGTCTGTCAAGTTCTACAAACAGCTCAGATCCTGATAACACTGTGATGAACCTATAGATCAATTTGGGGAGTATTGCCATCATAACAAGCTAAACATTCTAATTTACAGTTTTGATTTGTCTAATTGCTTTTTTACCTTTATTTCAGTGTGTGTGTGCAGCATACATGTACTTATGTGTACTTACATGTATGTGCACTTATATGTGCCTGGTACCCCTTGGAGACCAGAAGAGGGTGTTTATGTCCTGGAACTAACATTTTAGCCAATTGTGAGCTACTATGTGAGTGCTGGGAACCAAACCCAGGTCTTCTGCAAGAACATCAAGTGCTTAGCACTGCTGAGCCATCTCTCCAACTCCCCCTAACAAGGCTTATGCACATTTCTGAGTATAAATTTTACACTTCTTTTGCTAAACATATTCAAGTATTTTTTTATGTCCTGATGAGTCAATTTTTAATTTTACTTTAGGTTATTCGTTATGTCTACAGAAATACAATTCATTGTTATGGCAGTTTTGTTTGGTTTTCATCTGTTTTTGAGACAGTGTTTCATGTAGCCCAACCTGGTCTCAAACCCTACCTCCCAAGGACTAGGATTCTAGGCATGCACCACCACACCCAGTTTCAAATGATTCATAAATACTGACCTAAAATATCCTTTCATCTTGTTAAGCTTATCAGTGTTCAGCAGATACACAAGACCATCTCCTATACAGACTTTAGTTATACCTACTAACCTTGATGCCTTTATACTCTTTAGTTTCCTAGTTAAGGTTTTCAATACAAAGCTGAACATAAATGGAAAACAGACATCCAAGGAAAGCTATCATTTACCATAAAGCATGACATTATTACCTTTGAGAATTATTTAAAATTTTTTTTAGTTTATGTGTATGTGTATGTTGTGTCTATGTGAATATATGTTATGTGTGCTTGGGTACCCACAAAGGCCAGAAGACGGTATCAGAACCCCAGGAGCTGGAGTTACAAGTGGTTTTGAAAAGTACAACTAAGGTGCTCTGGAAGAGCAGGAAGCACTCTTCTATTTTCATTGTGAGCCTAGCCTTTAACAGCTAAGTTATCTCTCCAGCCCAGGAGTGCTCTTAACCACTAAATCATCCATGGGTATGCTCTACTATGTTGAGAAGCTCCTTTCTATTCCTAGATGAGTGTTTTCTACCACTGAAAGAATTTGGACTTTGTGAAATGCTTTTTCTGTACACTGAGATGCACTTTTTTGTTTTTATTTTACTAATACATTACATTAACATGTTTTAAGACTTTAAACCAATTCCTTCATATCTCTAGGAAAAATCCCATCTCACTATAATGTGAAAGTAAGTCTTCTGAAAGGCTGCTGGGCTCCACTGTAAGTACTCTGTTGAGAATTGTGTTCAAATTATATCAGTCTGTATTTTTCTTGTGAATATCTTGTCTGGCTTTGGTATCAGACTTTGGTATGAGTTTTATAAAATGAGTTGGGTGATGAAATACTTTGTAAAGAATTAGTCCTGAGTCTTCAGATGTCTGGAGAATTCAGGAATGAAGTCAGCAGGCCTAAACTTTTCTCTGTGAGTGGTTTGTTCTACAGCTCCACACTTTATATGCCTATTCATAGTCTGTTCTTATTTAGACAGCTTTGATAGATATCTAATATGCCTGTTTCATCTAAGTATTGCGATACAAGAGTTGACCACATTTTTATAAGCTTTTGTATTGTAAGCCAGTAACGTTCCCAACTTTGCTTCAGTTTTGTATACAGTAAACCTTTTCCCCATGGTTTTACTTTCCAAAATTTCAGACACCAATTATCAATCACAATCCAAACCTAGAAAATTCGAGAAATAAGCAATTCATAAGTTTTACACTGCCCATCATCCTAACTGCTGTTGAAATTTCATACCATCCCACTTCATCATGTCAGCTAAGTAAATCATTACTTTGCCCAGTATACTCATGCTTTATCCAGTACCTACTTGTTAGGATTTAAAGTTATTATGATCATCAAACCAAATATCATCAAATTAAAATGCTTGTATATAAGATTCAATATTACCTGCTTTCAAATACCACTAAGGGAAATAGAATGTCTTCCCCAAAAGACAACTGTACTTGATTTATAGTTTGTTTCCTCATTACTCCTAGTTGTTCGGTTCACTACTGAAGGTATAGTAATGAAGTGTCTTCACTCTTATTGAATTATTCAATTATCCCTTCATTTATGTCACTCACACATATGCTTCTCATTTACTTTAGGCCTTCTCTTTGGGAGGAAGAAAAAGATGAGCTAGAGAGATGACTCAAGTTTAATTCCCAGAACCCAAATCAGATGGCTCACAACCATCTATAACTCCTGCTCTAGGGTATCTGACACCTCTGGTCACCACTGCAGGCATCTACAGTCATGTTTGTGCACACAGACAGACTCAAGTCCCACCTCAAAAGAAGTCAGACATGGTAGCTTAAGGCTATGATCCCAAAACATGGGAGATGGAAGCAGGAGATTAATATTTCAAGGTCACCCTCAGCTACACAGCAAGTTCAAGGCTAAGGGAAATCTGGTCTACATAAGAGAGACTGTCTCAAAACAAAAATTTTCCCAAATTATTTCCTAAGAATATTTTCACAAAAACTAACTACACTGTTATTTTTTTCCCCTAAAGAAACAACTGACTCTAGCTAAGGAGAACCTCTTTAAAATCCTAAAGTTCATAGAAAGTAGCTTTACTGGATCTGGGCAGTAATAAAGAGTGTACAATATAGCTGGGTGGTGGTGACCCAGTGGCTGAGGCCTTTAATCCCAGCACTTAGGTGGATCTCTGAGTTAGAGGCCAACCTGGTCTAGAGAGTGAGTTTCAGAACAGCCAAGACTACACAAAGAAACCCTGTCTCAAAAAAAAAAAAGTATGTGTATATTTAATGACATAAGTCAAGCCTGATGACACACACCTTTAATCCCAGCATTCAGGAGGCAGAGGCAGGGGGATCTCTATGAGTTCCAGGTAGGATGGTCTACAGCAAGTTCCAAGACAGTCAGAGCTACAAAGAAAGACCACCTCAAACAACAAGAAAAGAAGGAACTCAGTTGTATCTTTTTATTAAAGTGCCGTAAGAGAACCAATTACATGAAGACATTAGATTTCTCTAAAGCTTGGATCCCCCATTTCTAGAATGGAGATATGAAGACCTCATAAGGTAAAGAGAACATTTCGTAGCATACTTGTACTGCCTGATCCGTATTTAGGTCAAATTTGATATAAGAAGAATGGAGAGCTATAAATAACCCAAAGTGATCCGAGATGTATCTCCAAAGCTCTAAAAAGTAGATGGTAGTTGGGCTTGGGCACAGTTCTAATACCCTGGGTTTAATCTCCAATACCAAAAGACAGCCAAGATTTTAAAAAAAAAAGTATTTCAACTAAATTGTAAAGTAGAAAAGATTTTAGCAGATGAGGTTAAAAAGAAAATTCCACAAAACAGGCAGAAATCAGAAGAGGGGCGGGAAAGATGGCTTAGTGGGTAAAGAAAGGACCAGAGTCAGGTTCCCATCATCCATGTTCAATAGAACAGAACCTGGAGCTCTAGTTCCAGATCTGACACATTCTTCATGCTAATGTGAGCATGTGTGCGCATAGACACATACACAACTAAAAGTAAAATAAATTTTTAAGATAAAAAAGAAGTCAAAAAGTGGTTGCTGAGGAATGGCAGTCTCATCTATTAAAACAGTTATTCTTCAAAACAGAGAAAAGACAACTAAGAATTTCAACAACTCGTTTTCTTTCTCTTCATTACTCCTGTGTGCACACATGTATGCACCCACACATTTTGAGCACACATGCATGTATATCAGAGTGGAGACAATAGGTTGAGTGTGTCTTCTCCTTTCACTCTCCACCTTATTGCTGAGATAGGCTCTTGCACGAAACCTAGAGATCACCAATTAGAATAAACTGGCTGGCCAGCAAGCCTCAGAGATCCTCCAATCTCTGCCTCCTCAGAACTGGGATTTATACACACACAACACCACACAAAGGCTTTTTCCTTGGGTTCTTGGGATCAAGTATCAGGTTCACAGGCTTATGCAGCAAGCATTTTACCAACTGTGCTATTTCCCTAGTCCCTATACTAGGAGGTGTGGCTTTGTTGGACTGGGTATGGTCTTGTTGGAAGAAGTAATGCGGGGGTGGGCTTTTAAGGTTTTCTATGCTCAGGATACCACCAAGTGTTTCAACTGAGACTTCCTGTTGCAAGATGAGGACGCTCTGCTACTCCAGCTCTCTGCCTGGACATCACCATGCTCCCCATCATGATGATAATAAACTGAACCTCTGAAACTGTAAGCGAACCACCCCAATTAAATGTTTTCTTTATAAGAGTTGCTGTAGTCACGGTGTCTCTCTTTCCAGTAATGGAAACCCTAACTAAAACAGCCACATTAAGATCTCTGCAGCACAAACATGCGTGCGCACGCACACACGTGCACACACGTACACACACACACCATCCAAAGTTCACTTTATCTGCTTCTGTCAGTTACTATCTCTGTCCCAGTTCCTCATCCGTGTCATAACTACCCACCTGCAACAGCTTTAAACCATGCTCTCAAACTCAGACTGTTCTTTTTTAATGTATATTGGTGTTTTTATCTGTATGTATGTCTGTGCACTGTGTGCCTGCTTAGTGCCCAAAGAGACCTCAAGAGGGCATTGGATCCCCTAGGGCTGGAGTTACAGACAGTTGTGAGCCACCATGTGGATGATGGGAATTGAATCCCTGTGCTCTGGAAGAGCAGTGGTAACTGCTGAGCCATCTGTCTAGCCTCCAAATGCAAGCACTCCCCATCCCCTTTTGTTTTTCAAGACAGGGTTTCTCTATATTTCCTAGAAGTCACTTTGTATACCAAGCTGGCCTGGAACTCAGAGATCTGCCTGCTCTGCCTTCCAAGTGCTGGAATTAAAGGTGTGTGCCACCACCCAGCAAGCAAGTACTCTTTATGACAATATGTGACTTTACCATGAAAAACTAAAACTATATAAGTGGTGGCACATGCCTTAATTCCAGCACTCAGGAGGCAAAGGCAGGCAGATCTCTGTGAGTTCAAGGTCAGCCTGATCTACACAGAGTGAGTTCCAGGACAGCCAGGACTGTTTCACAGAGAAATCTTGTCTCAATATCCCCCACCAAAAAAAANAAAAAAAAAGAGGAAGAAGAAGAAAGCATTATAGCTGGGTAGTGGTGGCTCATACCTTTAGTCCAGCAACTGGGAGGCAGAGGCAGGCAGAGTTCTATGAGTTCGAGGCTAGTCTGGTCTACAGAGCGAGTTCTGGGGCAGCCAAGGCTACAGAGAGAAACCCTGTCTGGAAAAACAGAAACAAACAAAAAAATAACATCCCTGGAATTACAACCCAGAAGACATCTTACACAGGCCATAGAATAGTATACCAATTTTGGAATTCCACAGCCTGACTGCATGCAAGGTTCCCAGCAGTAAAAATAAAAAAGAAGTGCAGCCATTTGTGGTGATGATTCACTCCCAGAATCCCAGCCCATGGGAGGCCAAGGCAGGATTTACTTAGGAGTCTTAGGCCGGCCTGGCCTACAGAGTGAGTTCATAACCCAGGTTCTGTTTCGTTTATAGAGTGAGTCTCTAAATCAGTGGTTCTCAAACTGTGGGTTGTAACACCTTTGGGGGGGGAATCAACAATCCTTTCATAGAGGTTGCCTAAGACCATAAGAAAACACAAATAATTACACTATGAAACATAACAGAAGCAAAATTATAGTTATGTAGTAGTAATGAAAATAATTTTATGGTTAGGGGTCACCACAACATCAACTACATTAAAGGGTTGCAGCATTAGGAAGGTTGAGGACCACTGCTCTAAATTAACAGGACAGGGTATAAAACAAACTTCTGAAGAACCATAGGGACTAGGTACTAGGGCCAGAGTGATCGCTCAGCAGGTGAACATACTTGCAGAGCAACCCTAATAGAGTTCTGCCTCCAGAACCCTTAGTGGAAGAACTGACTCCATGTTGCTCATGGTCCAGGAGTGCCCGCCCTCCCACATCACACATAATAAAATTAAAACACACACACACACTAACACTAAATGGGCAGGCTGCAAAGTTTACACAGTAACCAGAACTTAAATCAAAATGTATAATGAATTTGAGGTTTCTGGCAGAGCTAATCTGTGCCACATCACATAACTTCACTGAAGCCTGATTATGACACCTGTAGGCACTTCATACAGGGTACACCATCAAGTTACAAAGGACCATCAAATGCTGCCCAAAAGATCTCAGCCTACTTTTCAAACTATTGGGTTTTTAAAACTTTTATTATACTTATTAGCAGCATGTATATGCGTTTGTACATATGGACATCCACATGTGTACAGTGCCTGTGGGGGTAAGAAGAGGACACTGAAACTATATATAGATGGTTGTGAGCCACCATGTGGATGCTGTGAACCAAAACCAGGTCTTCTGCAGCAGCCTGCTGGCCAGTTTTATGTCCATTATACACAAGCTAGAATCATCAGGGAGAAAAAGACTGAATTGTGAAAATGCCTCCATAAAATGGAGCTGTAGGAAATGCCTTAGGGTATCTTAATTAATATTTGAAGGGAGAGCCCAGGCCATTGTGGGTGGTGCCATCCCTGGACTGGTGGTCCTGGGTTCTATAGGAAAGCAGGCTGAGAAAGCCATGAAGAGCAAGCCAGTAAGCGGCACCGCTCCAAGGACTCTACATCAGTTTCTGCCTGTGGGTTCCTGCCCTTCCTTTGATTAACTGTAATATGGAAATGTAAGTCAAATAAACCCCTTCCTCCCTGAGTTGCTTTTAGTCATGGTGTTTAAACACAGCACTATTAACCCTAACTAGAGCAAAAAGCAAGTGCCATCTTTGCCATCTCTGTAATCCCAACTGCAGAGCTTTTAATAACATACAAAATCTGCTTTTACAGAAAAGAAAACAAAGACTTGTAATATTTTCCTACAGTTCATCCTAAGCAGGTATTAGGCACTGCATTAGGTTTGATTTTTTTTTTT
>LOEQ01012462.1:17749-31149 GCA_001685075.1 Bramus lutescens
CATTTCCTGTGGAAACAAAAGCAAAATCTCTTCTCCAAAGTAACATACCTCTTGACTTCAATTTTGAAGTCAAGGTATTTTTAAAATATCTATCATGGATTAGTTCAATAGCATTTATAAACAAATATATATATATATTATTCTATTCATTCTAGAAAATATACAGAGAATCTTGATACTGGTATGCCTTTTCAGTATGAGATATTTTCTTCAGTTTGTCATATTTTTTCTTCTAGATTAATGTCTTCTTATTCACATTGTTGTACTTTGGGGTTGAGGTGAGATTAAATATATGTAAATACATGCAGCCAACTACTTTGTTTATGTGTAGTACTGCCACAACAGACCTGAGGAGATTTTTTAATTAAATTATTATTTTGAATATAAAAATAGATGCAGCTTTTATTAAACTGGCTAGACATGCTTATCATGAACTACAGGGATCACAAGCCAAAGTGCTAGAGCTGCCATTTATGAAAGCTGTTCCACTTTCTCACCTCTATTCATCCTCAGCCAAGTAACAAATTTTTATTTTGGGCTAAACTTAATAGCTTATGGTCTTGGCCCAGAGGCTAAATCCCATTGAAACCTAGAATTAAATCCATTTACTTGTTTCTGAGCTACACAGAAGGGAAAAGCATATCACGCTTTGACTGAATTTTCCCAGTGGGTAAATCTTTGAAGATGCACTATCTGTCTGTAATGTGGAAATAGTGTGCCCGAGCCAGTGATGTTCAGGATAAAAACAGGGCAAAGATATTTCATCCCCTTTTTCAGAAATAAGAGTAAATATGTTGAAAGTGACTTCTTCCCCTTACTTCATTGTAAAAGGTCAAAGAGAATCTCTTAAATAGCAGGTACAGACACTTTCAGTCCCTTATGAGTGGGCCAATGAAGCTACCATCAGAGATTCTTGATTCTACCTCTAAAAACTGGCCATGGGATACTTCATCTTAGGTCAAAGAAATGGTTGATATCAGAAAAATTAATAATGTCTAAACTAGTATATAAACATGTTTCTCAAAAATATAGTGTTGAATTTGCTTACTATAGGAGCACAATAAATTTTTTGGATATAGGAATGAATTATTGCATAATATCACCATTAAATGCATGTTCTGTGAGAATAATTATAAATAAGCTTTATTTTGAAAAAAAATTATCTACTTAAAATGTACATAATTTATGTGTAAATACATCGATCATTAACAAATTGAAACATCTATAAAACTATTATTGATTTAATATGTATGAATTGATATACTATATACACTCTTATACTTAATATGTATCAGTAGATGGCAGATAACAACTGGGAAAAACACAACCAACCAAGAGTAGAGTTCTGGATCCCAGTCCCAACAGATACATCTACAATAATCCTATGCCTAACACTTTAGGATCATTGCAGAAGGAGACAAGAAGAGCCACAGGATCAGGAGTTTGCTGTGGGATTGCTTCTCCTAGGAATATGACAAGCTACACTCATAAGTCTCACCAATGTGACTGTCTCAACATGATCTGAACAAAGATGGCACTAATGAACATGCTAAAGCTATCAGGTGAAATTGAAGAAAGCCTCAACCCTATACAAAGAACTATAGGAAATTAAGGAATGCTGAGAGCAAGAGGAGTAGTCTGCCTTAGGGAGCAGCACACCATTGGTTATTCAATACTAAATGGTCATTCCTTAAAACATAACATAAATATATATATAATGTAGACTGAGCAGGTTGCATTTACATATTTAGGAACACACACACATATGATGAAAAGTTGGTCATGATTTAAAAGAGAGAAAAGAGGGGTATATGGGATGGTAGGGAGGGTGTAAAAGAAGAAGGAAATGATGTAACTATATTATAATCTCAAAAAATGAAAAAAATTTAAAAATATTCAAGGTCAGCTTGTATGTGAATGCTAACAAAATTTTGTTGACATGTAGCAAATAATACACAATTTCTAACATGACATGTAAATAGATGGTATACAATTGAGTAAAATTATTTCTCTGAAATATGCTATATGACTTTGAATTTTACAAAATAAAATTATAAGGTTAAACTACGTGTGTGTGTGTGTGTGTTTGTGTGTGTAAGTGATGACTTACTGTTTAAGTTGCAGAGAATAAGTGAGGTCAGAGTGCTCAATTCTCAATGGGACACCTTTGTCACACCACCTACTCCAAAGGCTTGGGGAAAGGGGAATGCTAATGCTGAAATGGATTTCCATTTATTACCTTTTGAAATTCAGGACGTTATTTTTAATACAGTCAGTAATAATTTATTTTAGTTCATGCATTTAACCTTTCACCTGATTTTCATTCTTTCTTGAAGTTTTATATACTCATCTGGGATAATGCCCTTCTGCCAGAAGAACTCTCTTTGGGATTCTTTTTGTGTGTTTGATGTGTGAGTCGAATGGTACAAGAAGACCTATTTTCCTTGTCTATATATGTCATCTTTATTCTGCCTTAAGTCTTCAATATGATTTATCACTTTCTGTGTATAAATTAATTCTTGTTTTTCTCATGATATTGAAGATATTATTTCCTTATTTTCTGGTTTATACCATTTACTGAAGAAGCTGACTTTCAAACTTAAAAAAAGAATAATGTTGTATTCTGTTAACTTTTTTATTGCTTTTAAAATTATTCTTTCCTAGGTTGGTAAGACGACTCAGTGAGTAAAGATGCTCACCACCAAGCCTGAAGACCTGATTTCAAATTTTGGTCTCTGGAATCCAGGAGAGAACCAAAATAGGTTGACTTGTGATATACACATGTACACACAAGCTCATACACACCCACATTATATAAATAAGTAAATAAATAATTAAAAGTGATTTAAAGATTTTATTCTATTTTGATTTTTTTTCATAGTTCTATTATTTTATCCCTGGATGTGTAGTTCTTTGTATGTTATTCACTTAGTGTTTATAACCCATCTTGAATCTTTAACCATCTTTAGAAGAACTGACTTTTATTCTTTATATGTTTGTTCTGCCCAATTCTCTTTATGTTTTTTTCTGAGGCAAAAATTAAAAGTTTTCCACATAGTGGCTCATAACCATTCATAATGAAATCTGGTGCTCCCTTCTGGCCTGCAAGTGTACATGCAGACAGAAGACTGTGTACATTATAAATGAAAAAATCTATTAGTGATAATAAGAAAAGATACTTAGAAAAATCAGACATACGCTATTTTTTCACTAATCATAGTTATGCCTCAGTATCTTTCGAACTAATTTATCTGATGTTACAGTAATTCTCTTTAATTTCTGTTAAAGTCCATTTTATTTGATAGTCGATATTCCAAATGGAAGGCTATATATTAGTGTTTCTCAAGCTTCCTATTGCCACAACCCTGTAATACAGCTCCTCATGTTGTCATGACCCCAACCATAAAATTATTTTTGTTGCTACTTCATAACTGTAATTTTTCAACTGTCATGTATCATAATGTAAATATCTGTGCTTTTTTATGGCCTTAGGCCACCCCTATGACAGGGTCATTCAACCTCAAAGGGGTGACGACTCATAGGTTGAGAACAGTTGTCATAGAGTTCCTACATAGCGTGATATTTTTCTACAGACAAAAACCTTAAATCTTCTGACAAGTGACTGATGTTGAATCAAATTTTGATTTCCAACTTTGCTAACTTTTTCATGGCATGATTCTCCCAAAGCATCTTGATGAAATATAGAGAGATCGTTATATCACATCCTCCATTTAGGATCTTGAACTCCAAAGATTTCTGTCAAAACCCACTAAGTAAACAATAATGTTACTGAGTGTCCCTGTTGATTTCTGATTTGCTTTGTTTTTTTTTTAGCTCTGTAGTCTACAAATCAGCTTTTGAATTTACTTGCATTTTATTTAAGTTCTCTATTTTTTAAAAAACTTGGTGTACTACATGCTGATATGTCATTGTTAGAAACAGAAGTCAAAACTTGTAATTAAGTGACATTTTAATTGCTTTAAATGTGCAATATTCTTTGAGAAATGGTAATTGAATAATTGTTTACTGAGTAATTGGGATAATCTGGCTGTAAGTTTGTTATTTTTGATGGTATTTTACCAAATAAAAGCTATGCCAAATATAAATGTCATATTAATGCAATCCAAGTTTCATAATCAGATAATTAAAATTTACATAATGTGCAATCTCTCAAACTTCCTAACATTGTCATACTAAATTTATGATGGCAAAGTTCTGCTTAAAAAGTTGTGTAAATAGAGTCCCATTATAACCTTATTTTGACACATGAGCAATAATTGTTCTTGCTGAACCCTTTACCATTTTCTGGATTTGAAGATTTGCAATTATTTTGCTTCAAATGAACTTAAATGTTAACAGTTCAGAATGTTTACTTATGTACAAATGGTTATATTAAAGTTAGTAGATGCAGTCACTATGATTGCAAACGCAAATGCTTTTACTTTTTCTTCAATTTGCTATTGTCAAGAAAGGATTTGAATTTGAAGTTGAATAAGTAATCCTTTAGTTGTTAGCAATTAAAATTAAACCCAAAGATAATTTCGGCCAGAAGGACTTTATTTGCTTGCATCATAGTCAGCTCAGGTTACTAAAACAAATTATCATAGCCTAGATAGCTGAAACAGCAATATTTAGCTCTAATAGCTCTGGAGGATAAGAACCTAAGTAAAATTCCCAGGCTATTTAGTGTTTCTAGATGTCCTGCTTCATTTTTCCTTTGTGTTTTCAGAAGGTAAAAAGCATATAGGAGCTCAATGAATGTTTCTTTATAAAGATACTGATCTTTCCACATCTGTGGCCTAATTATGTCCCACAGGCCCCATCTCCAAATACTATTACACTAGGTATTGGGACCTTAACTCATGAAATCTAATACTGGACCCTGGCTTGAGGTTCTTCAGGCTCAATGTACTTATAATATATTGTTGAGTCTCCCTGGTTTTCTTTTGGTTTTTAAATATGTTTATATTTTTAGAATAGCTCCTTGGCTTCTTTAGTCATGGTTTTTCTACACAGCTAGAAATGCTGCCCTCATGCTACTTGAATATGTTGGCTAATTTAAACAAATACATTTTTCTTTAATTCCTGTATCATATATTATAGAAAGACACTTGGTAATCCAAATAGAACAACACCTTACTCTTCTACTGTCAAAACTGGTTTGAGTACTGAGCATAAGTGACTGTAAGTACTCACTCAGCCTGAAGTGGGATGTTTTTATTAATCCCTGTGCCAAGGCTCAGAGGTCATTAAGGAAGAAAAGGTGGAAAGTTATAAGGAAGACTACTGTGAAATGCTATCTACTCAACATGATATAGATTCTTGCGCTCAGAACGGCTGTGGTTACCTGCACATGTCATACTAGCCAATATTTTTTTTAATTATTTTTTATTTATTTTACATGCCAACCACAGTTTCTCCTCCTTGCCCCCTTCTTGTTTCCCTCACACAGCTCCCATCTACCCCTCTCCCCACCCACTCCTCCTCTGTCTCCATTCAGAAAGGGGCAGATCTCCTATGGGTTTGAACAAACCATGGCATTTCAAGTTGAAGCAGACTTAAGCTCCTCCTCCTACATCAAGGCTAGGTGAATGTAATCCAGCATGGTAAACAGGTTCCCAAAAGCCACCCAAGAATCAGGGACAGATCCTGATCTCACTGTTAGGAACCACAGAAACAGATCAAGCTACACAACTGGCACACATATCCAGAGGTCCTAGGCTGGTCCCATGTAGGCTCCCTAGCTGCTAGCTGTCAGTCTAAATTTCATGAGCGTCCATGAGCTCAGGTCAGTTGTCTCCGTAGGTTTCTCCATCATGACCTTGACTCCCTGACTGACATAATCCCTCTTCACTTTCTTCAACAAGACTTCCAGAGTTTGGCCCATTATTTGACTATGGATCTCTGCATCTGCTTCCATCATTTACTGGATGAAAGTTTTATGATGACAATTAGGGTTGTGACCAATCTGATTACAGGAGAAGGCCGGTTCAGGCACCCTCTCTACTATTGCTAGGAATCTGAGCTGGGGTCATCCTTGTGGATTCCTGAGAGTTTCCCTACCATCAGGTTTCTCCCTAATCCTGAAATGCCACCCACAACCAAGAAGTCTCTTTCATTACTCCCCACCCTGCCCCAAGTTGCCTCCTTTACCTAGCCCATCCAACCCAATCCCTCATGTTCCCATCTCCCCATCTCACCCCCTGCCCCTGCCCCCCCAGTATATTCACTTTTCTATTTCCCCTTCCCAGGGAAACCCATGCATAACTCTTTGGGCCCTCCTTGTTATCAAGCCTCTCTGAGGCTGTGGATTGTAGGTTGGTTATTCTTAATATCCACTTATGAATGAATACGTACCGTGTTTGTCTTTCTGTGTCTTGGCTGCCTCAGTCAGAATGATTTTTTCTAGTTGCATCCATTTGCCTGCAAATTCCATGAGGTCATTGTTCTGTACAGTTGAGTAGTACTCCATTGTGTAAATGGACCGCATTTTACTTATCCATTCTTCAGTTGAGGGACATCTAGGTTGTTCCAGGTTCAAGCCAGTCAATATAATTTTAACATAGATACATAGATATGTAGAAGCTCTTGAGGCCTACCCTTTATTGAGATATATTTTCAGTGGATAGCTGCCTTGAAAGGATAAATCATTCTTAATTGGGTTAAGGCCTCCTGTAGGTTTCTCATTCTCCAATGGATGGCCCTATATTCATTTATGTATGGGTAGTACTAATTGGACTTAAATTATTTTTTTAAAGGTAACGTGAAGGTGGGAAGAGGATATATTTGTTGCATGTGCCCGAAGTTGGAGAGAGAAAACGTTGGGTGGATATGATCTTTCTTCATTGTAGACATGCATGAAATTCTCAAAGAATGAAGTTTTTAAAGGAAACCTTTCTCTTTTATTTGCATATCACATATTATAAAAAGAATCTTGAAGAGTTTATGTCATAACCATAGATCTATAAAGGTATGGTATTATAATTGATTGAGTTCTGGTACCACAGCAATCTTTGTGGTCAGAGAGTCAGGTCATTGTGATTGACACCCACAGCATGACTGTCTAGGAACTGGAAGCTACTGTTTGAACATTTTTGTTGCCTATATTTTACAGAAGTCCTGAGGAACTAATGATTATCGAGGAGTCACATGGCAGTATGGTCAATCTAAAGAGGTGCTAAGAAATTTTGTATGTTTTATCCTTGTATTTTCTGATATGACAGTATTTTAGTGATTCTTAATGTGCTCAAACTTTGAAATCACTTTCTTTCCATTATGTAGCTCTGCTTTAAGAATTTTGGTCTAAATATATTTTAGAAATAAAGAAAATTTAGTGAGAAAAGCCTGCACCCTGCTCATCCAGACTGACTTGGTATCCAAATCTTGATTTTGACATTGCCTGTCATACATTTTCACTATCATTTCTTTTTTATCTCTTCACTTCACTGTGTTCCCCCTCATAGTCTAATTTACCCTCTCCTAGTAATTCCTGTTTGGGGATTAGCTACAGTTTGGTTCACAAAGGCAGTGAATAAATCTTTGATCTAGGCATATTATTCTTTAGTTTGTCAGTATTCTTTTTACATTGCAAATTTGCCTTTGGGTATTCATGGAGGATTAATTTGAGAATCTCTTACATATACCAAATTTTGTGCATACCCAAGTAACTTATATGAAATGATAGTATAAATACAATACCTTTGTAAATGATGAATCTATATTTTCCTTTATTTTTATTCTTAAAGTTTTATTATTTATTGATATGTGTGCATGTTTGTGTGTATGTGCTTGTGGAGTCCATTTTTTTTTTCAGTTTTAAATTCTCAATTTTTGGTGAGAGGGAAGGATTGTGCCAGGGAGGGCTAAATCTTAAGATCACAAATATTCTGGTGGAGGGAAAGTTGAGAGATGATTAATAAATAAAAGGTAACTAAAAAGTATATATTTTGTACATCCCACCAAATGATTGCAAATATCATAAATCATGGGTTTCTTTATTTCTTTTCTTTTGAAATTCTTCAGATGAACTCTCACATATTCCAAGTTGGCTTTGAACTCATCATCCAAAGAGAATAACCTTCACATATTAATCATCTTGCCTCCATCTCCTAAGTCCTGGGATTACAAGCATGTGCCACCATTTCTGGCTGATATATTTGTTGAAAATTGACAATCATATTCTCTTATTGGAATATAAGGCACAAAGATAAAGTAACTGATGTAAGATTTGTAATTTTTGATGTTAGAAATGGTACACAAACTTTTAGTTAAGTTTGACTCCCAAGCCTTTTTTTTCAAGGAAACACATAGGACAAAGTTTAGTTGTAGTGGTGGGAGGCTACAATATTATCTAGCCCAAGGCTTCTTCCTTTAGAGAAACAAAATCCTCAGGAGCGTTTGAAATTTACCATGGTCATCCAAAGACTAGAAGAAGTATCCAGTCTCTCAAATTTAATTTGCTGTAGGAACACTTATTGTATAAGGAACTGGTACCAGCAACCCAAGCAACAGGCAGTCCCAATCAAGAGAAAGTTCAAAACCAGACAGACATTGGATGAGTGGGTAGAGTTTTAGACCGAGTATGGGAGAGAGGGGATTCTAAAATTCTTGCTCCCTGTATTTTCTCTTAAACACGAGGGAATATGATTCATAGGTGGACACACACTACAGATTTACAGGACTGGAGCACATGATAACTGAGAGAAGTAGGAAAAAGTCCAGAAAAAAAAAAACAAAAACAAAAACAGAAAAAGTAGCAGGTGAATGTTCTGGAAAGTAGTCATTAAGGTTGTGGGGGCCCTAAGACTTGCAGAGCACTAATTAAAAGCTGCCTAGTATCCTATCCCCCAGGTCAAACCTTGTGAATGGGAGATGGGAAAGCAGCTCAGCCAAGGCTTTGAACTCACTAGGAATCCAAGACAAAAGAGTGACTAGCAAGTCTAGTTCCTAAAATAGCAGTTGCTGCCAGTAGTCAATGAACAGTTTTCCAGCTTGCCCAATGTAAATGGGATTGTTAATCCGTTCATTGTCTTCTTAGACACACCCACAGATCAGTACTGCCATCAGTCTTCTTAACCACCAAGCTCTGGCAACCCATAAAAGGAATTTTCCAAGCACTTTCCTTTAGTGCTTTAACTGTCACAGCGCAGAAGCTATGCGCTGGTTCCCTCTGCACCTGGAAGCTATGGGTGGGAGCTAGATTTTTACTAGACTTTAATGACTAATGCACACCTGCACATTCTTTTGTTCCTATTGGCAAGAGCAGCATTTCAGAAAACGGCTTGAAAAGAGTGTTGTCAAGAAGTTTGGGCAACAATTCCTACAAGAGCTTTGCTTTCTTCTGGACTGAAATTTATGACATGTTGTAGGATTTTAGAATGAGAATCTCTTTTTTATAACTTGTTTCTTTTTCACATTTTATTTAGTAGATTTTGCTTGGAGAATCAAACACAAATTTTAGTGTTTTGCTTTTTTATGAGAATAGACCCAAAGATGCATGTCTCTTCTCTTTAGCTTTTGTGTTACCTAATTTGAATAACTTGACTCTTATTTTTACATTTTAATGTTATTTACTAGGAAGTAACCCTGCTAATCCAATCATGTTAATTTTTACAAATCTCTATGCCTTCACAAGGAGGTAAAATCATTCAGTTATTCCTAAAAGGTGATTTTTAAGGTCTGTGGAATGGAGAGAGTGAAAGGAGAAATGTAGGAATTGAAGAAAGTGATCACAGTGTTCATTCACATGCCTAGTCCTTAGCAGTCAATTTTGGTGTCCAGCAGCTTTCCAATGTCTCTTTCACATTATGGATGACAGTCAATCACTTAGAGATGGAGAATTTTGCTTTTAATACATGGACTGTCATAGGGATCAGATAAAAGAATCCAAGCAGCAAATCAAGCTCAAGAAAACCAATGGTCAGGAAAAGAGTTTGGTCAATATCCAGGTGATTAGACAAGATCAAGTATATAATCTGTAGAGAAACAGTATAGGGTATTCAAAGCTCTTGCTATTTCCAAGACAATGGAGAATGAAATAATTTTATAGGCATAAGTCCCAGTTATAGTTCCTGAATAATATTGGGATAAATTGAAAAGATAAAGCAAAGATTCCCACCAGAGGTAGCAGGCTCTTAACTGTAAATTGCTAAATGTATTACATTCATGGTCAGCTTTTGCTTGGTCTGCAGAGTGTTTTGAAAGCACCATCACTAGGCAGATGGCATAGCTGGTTGTGGCACAAGGCTCTTTGCACCTATTGTCCTGTATCAGAACAGCTTCACACATTTGTTATTCTTGCCTGGCTCATGTTAGACGTTTAAGTTTGCTGTTCCTGGTGGAAGTCATCCATCTGCTTGGCACTCTATCTCTACATCCTTCTAGTTCCTATGGTCATTTAGTCCCAAGCACCAGAAATGATTTAACCCTAGTCTCTGGGATGACCAAAACAGTTTTTAATCAAAAGAGATATGGGAAAGTTTAGTCTAATTCTTCTATACTTTAGCAACACAATGTTCTGTTTATCTCATTTGTGGTTTTGTTCCACTAATAGGACTCTCTCTCTTTCCCTATAATTAAATTCATTCTTTATACATAGCTTTAAGTACCTACCTCCTTACCTTGCTTACTGTCATAAAAATTCTGTGTTGGCATTTTGTCTTGTATCATATTCTATTCAGAGATATGCAACTGAAAAATCTTACTTAGGAAATAAATTTATTTGAATTTGGGTAGAACTTCTGGTCATTTTAGTCTTTTTAAGCCACCTTCTAATACTAACCTATTTGATCTAAGAAAATGTATAATGAAGTGATTTATTGATATTTACAACGTTATTAGTAAATACTACTAATGTTTTCAAAAGACTGTCTTACAACATGAAAAGCCTAAAACATGGGGAACTAGAGGGAAAATGAAGTGAAGGAGAGAAGGTAATGGTAAATTACATGTGGATATGTAAACACTCTCCTGTTCTACACATCTGTAATAATAAAGCATCGTTAGAAAATTAAAATTGAAATGATTTTAAAAGTTTATACTATAGTCATTGATGCTTTTCTGCTGACAGTTCTTATTTATTTCCATTTCTGGATCCATTGTAGGATTGATCTTCCTGGCTTTCTTGTAGTTTAGCAGAGCCATGTAATTAAGTTTGGCATATGGGGTTGTGTACGGAAGTGACAATGTCTCATTTCTCAGCCAGAAGGCCAGAATATTTAATTGCCTTGGTGAGATGCTTCCTGCCTTTCTTTTCCTCAGCCTCTGAGGCCAGACATGTTTAAAATGGTGGATGCTCTCTCACTCCAAATCCTAGGAAGATTTCTGGATAGTTCTAATGAGCGTTCCCTCCAACCACCACCATCCCCACCAGCACAAGTTAGCATGACCAGCAAATGCATACTTTTAGTTTAATTTTTAAGTTTTTATTAATCAGTGATTTTTTTCTCAGTCTGATCACAGTTTTTCTTCCCTCCCACCTCTCCTCCCAGTCCCTCCCCTAATCTCCCCTCTAGCATTCACTTCCTCTCTGTTCCCTTTAGAAAAGTGCAGGTCTTCTATGTGGCACCTCCTCTCCTATTGAGGCAGGATGAGACAATCCAGGAGGAAGAAAGGGTCCCATGAGCAGGCAACAGGTCCTGCTCCCTCTGCCAGGGGTCCCACAAGAAGACCAAGCCACACAACTATAACACATGTGCAGAGGGCCCAAATTAGTTCCATGGAAGTTCTTTGGTTGGCACTTGAGTCTCTGTGAGTCCCCATAAGTCCAGGACTTTGTGTTTTCCTGTGGTATTCCTGGTTCCTCTGGCTCAACATAATCCTTCCTCCCACTTATTCACAGGACTTCCCAAGGTCCACCTAATGTTTGGCTGTGGGTCTCTGCATCGGTTTACATCAGTAGCTTGACAATGCTTCACTGATGACAATTGTGCTACGCAACAATCTATGAATATAGCAGAATACAATTAGGAATCATTTCATTAACTTTTACTTTCTTTTTTGCCAATCATATTTGGCTGTATCCTAGATCTCCGGGATGTGCAGTTCCTGGGTCTTGGCCCTCCCGGCAGTGTTAGGGGTGGGCTCCTTCTCTTGGTATGGATCTCAAGCTGGACCAGTCATTGGTTGGCCACTCCCATAATTTCTGTGTGACTTTTGTTCCAGCATATCTTGCAGACAGGGCAAATTTTAGGTCAGAGGTTATATAGCTGTGGGGGGACCCAATCCCTCTATGAGAAGTCTTTCTTTTTAGAGGAAATGGCCATTTCTGGTTCAATATTTCCCATTTCTAGGAATCTGTCCTAACTAGAGTCACCCTCATAAATTCCTGGGAATATCCATTGCACAAGGGTTTTAGTTCATGTCAGAAATGCCGCTGGTCCCATTGTCTCTCCCAGTACTCTCTTCCTCCCTCCTTCCCTCAACTGATCTCTCCTGTTCCCATGACCATGTCCCTTTCCAGACCTCTCTCCCCATCCTTTATATTTGCTGTTTTAAGACATTGACATTCTAGTATTTTCTTTGTTACTTCCATCACAACATAATTTATCTACCTTAATTGTATATACATACCTTGGGTTCTGGTGTTCTCTTCAGGTTTCTCAAAAGAAATGTCTTAGTTTTCTTAGTAATGGATAATAGTCTGACCAATGAGAATCTCTAACTCAAACAAAGGAGCATAGTGGTTATGTGACGTCATCCATGGTACTCCTCTGACCTCCATATGCGTATGCTCTCATGTATGCTCATACACAGACAGAAAGCTCATCTCCACACAACAACAACAACAACACAAACACATACAAACAAACAAACTTAAAAAGGAAATTTTTAAATAACTCTTAGTGAGTATTGCTGATTTAGAGAATAAATATGACTCACTACTATCAAGTGCTCCTTCTGAAGGCTCTTAAACATGCACTGACCAAGGACTTCTTGTTGATGAAATAAAAAATTTATGGCAGGGATTTTGAAGTTGGATATTTTCTATAAAGATGGGCTTTAATATGCCAGTGGACAGGAGAAGTGAAACATTATGATCATACATTTTAAACTGCTAATAGGAAATATTTTGGATTATGTAAGAAATCTAGCTAAAACAGGCAAGCTAGAAAGCTTTAGTCTCACCCTACTCTTGTTTATTTCTTCACTTCTCACTAACATATTACTTTTACCCAATTGGTTTTTGTTTCACTTCTATGAAGATTGTGTATTCCATATCGTCGTGTTCAATATACTGATGTTTTATAGTTAATGATGTCATTCATCTTGGGAAAAATCACCAAATACCAAAAATGGCTGTAAGTTTTTGGTTGCCGCCCTGTGGGAAGTCCAGGGTCCTCCCCCCACCATCCAGGTTTAGGAAGGTGAGCATCCAAACAGACTAGGCTCCCACAAAGCCA
>LOEQ01012463.1:0-25272 GCA_001685075.1 Bramus lutescens
GCTCCATGTGCGCATGACTCGGGGAGATGCTCCCGAGACACCCATTTCCCCTCACTTCCTGGTGTCTCCTCCTGCATGAGTTCAGTGAATACTTCAAGTACATATCTGAAGCATAGCATCTGGGATTGCCAATCTCCACTGAGGCTGCTCTTCTCTGCCTGAACATGAACTTCCGACAGATTTTGCAGGTCTGAGCTCAGTCAACCATCGAGCTCATGCCCTATTCTCTCCTCTGTACATCTTCTAATTATTTCAGTGTGCTCGCGTCTGTACTCCTGTCTCACGGGCACTCCCCTGTCTCAGTGAACACAGCATTGCCCTCTTGGCCTGTACAGAAAAAGTGATTTCCCAGCTCGTTTCATGCCTCCCTGTTTATCCCTCTTCTCCTGTGTACATCATGGTCTCCCTGCGCTCTAAGCATCACGTGGTACGCCCTTGCTTTAAATACTTCAGCGGCTCTTGCTGTTTGTGGGATGAAGTTCAGACACCGTGGCATGATGACAAGGCCCTTCAGCATCTGATCTGCCCAACTGCCTTCCACCCACAGCGCTGTGGCCCAGTGCCAGCCGTGCCTAATTGCTTCACTCTGTACCTTCCTTATCTCAGCATTTGCACCTGCCGTTCCTTCTGGTTGCAATGCCTTCTGTATTGTTTTCTCCCGAGACAGGTGTCTTCTGCATTTGCTTGACGGAATTCTACTTACGCTTTAAATCCCCACCGAGGGTGTCTTCTCTGGGAAGGCTTCTCCACCGCTCTTGAAAATTAAGCCCTTGTTTTTCTGGTCCTCTATGGTTTGTTTATTTGTCTTCTCTACCGTCCAGTCACACTGGTCCACTCATTCTGGTATATTCCTTGGTATGTTGTGGTCAGGGTACATTATCTGGAAATGGTCATTGATGAGTTGTGTTAAACTTGCCTGGTGGTTTTGTCAGTGTGGTTTGTCTCCTCTCATGCATTTCGTCCTGGTGGCATCTCATGATACAGATTCCAAGATCCTCATTTGACACATTAGCAAGTAGAGTTGTGGAAATGAGAGGGCACCTGTCTGCAGCCTGACAACAAAATAAATAGGAACAGAGCCCAGGCTCTCATGCTTCTGTGCAGTCAGGCCCAGGGTAAGGAGCAGGACTTCTCTTCCTGTCCCACACCTCCTCACTGTTTAGGTGACACTGTCATGGTCAGTGTGTGTATACCCATACTATCAGGAAACTAGTCCCCAGCCTCACCGATTCTTTAGACAGGAAGTCAGTTGGTTGCATTGATAGAAGTTCTGGGCTTGAGAAGCTCTTGTCTACCCATTAGTGACTGATACCCACCCCTTTTAGTTACTTTTTCTCTTCCCATATTCTAGCAGTTGTCCATTCTGAGGCACAGTTCCACACCAGGAACTAACTGGAAATGTGTGTGTGTGTGTGTGTGTGTGTGTGTGTGTGTGAGTGAGAGAGAGAGAGAGACAGAGAGAGACAGAGACAGAGAGAGATATCTTAAGGATGGTTAGTAAGATCTGTTAAGCTGCTAGGCCACTTAATACAGCAAGAAGGAGGAATATTAATTCTGAGAACATTGTTGGTGTGAGGTCTGTGAAACAAACAGGACCCAGTAAAGGAATAGGCAAACCATGAGAAATTCTTCAGTTGATCAGACCACTTTTGCTTTTCCAGTGAGCATGTACCATTTTTGAAATAAACGAAAGACATCTAGTCAGACTAAAGGCTGGGAACTTCATATAGAAGGAAAGATATGTTTAGGGGGCAGAGGTTTCTTCGTGCGTGTTCAGGGAATACTGTAAAGCATGTTGAGCCTTGAGAGGATGGTATCTCTGTCTGCAGTGATGTCTAGAATGACCTAGAACTTGGATAGTAGCATTTCTGTCCCTTTAACTGGACTCCCCCTCCATCCATACATGCATGGGTATGGTAGAGTAATAGGAATTTTTACTCATACATGTGTATATCTGGAAAATGCATACATTCTGTTTCCTATGGACAAACTGTCACAAATGATGATTCAACATGAAACCTGCAGACGGGAATCCACAGCATTAACTTGCCTTTGAAATGAAAGAGTTCTGGTAGTTTTAAACACATATTAACCGATTTCAGCCCACTTTTGCTTTCGCCTGCAAATAACATACTTTTCTGATATTCTGTGTCTTGAAAGGCGGCAAAGCTTGCTGCCATCTAACACCCTTGAAGACTGTGCTAAAGTCCCTTTTATAAAACTCTGACTTGATCCTATTCAAAACACTTGGCACCTCTCATGACAGAGTGGAATGTAAGAACACTTTAGCAGATCTGAGCAGGAGCAGAAAACTCCAGTAGTTTGGGGATGGAGGAGTAGACTTTTGAGTTCCTTAATCAGGGTTCACAGAAGATAAGAATGTCGGGATTAGCACAGCAGACTCCCTTCATTACACACGGCTGACAAGAGCAATTATCTGTCTATCACAGAGAGTAAAGTGTGCAGTAGCATTAAGAGGACTGGATGGATAGGTGGATAAATGCTATTCCGTTGCAAGAAGGTGTTGATATATGCAGTAATCCTTCGAGTTTCACTTATAAAACATCTTTTATTTGGGATTTTATAGCGTATTACCCTTGCAGCTTTGAGAGAAATTATTTATATGTTATATTGTTGACTGTTGTTCAGCTTCTTAGCCATCTGAGTTTTGTTAGGGGTTTGTTTCAAAGACAGCTCTTGTTTAATCATGTTTAAACAATCTGTTTAAGACCTGTTGCATAGATATAAACACAATGGGCCCTTGATGAAGTAAAATAGAATCTGTCGGGTGTCGCATGTGCTTCTGATAGACACATCTATTATTGTTTAAGGTGCTCTTTTATTCACATCTTACCTGACAGGGTAACAGCAGAGCTCGGCCAACCTAATTTGCCAGTCAGAGGACACTGACATGGACCCCATGTGTCATCTTAATGGCTCACAAGCAGAGAAGTGCAGAGCGGTGTACAATTGGGGGAGCCTTAGACTAGCTTAGAACTAAGTACTCCAAATCTGCTTTAATGGCTGTGTTTACATCTCCCTCTTCTTCATTCCTTTAAAAAAGTAATCAGGTTTTGCAAGCGTTAAGAAAATCACCTCATCTTGCCAGCTGGAACAGGTCCAGCTTAAGTAAGAAATCCACCCCCTCCCAGTTTTTTCCTTTTCCTTCTGGGATCTCCGCTGCCATTTGGCTGCGGGCACTGGCTGACTTTTTCCTTGGTTATTGCTTTTTGACATTCTTGTCCCCTTGCAGAAATGGGAAAATTGAGGATGATGGTCTATACTCTGAGTGGCAATTTTGAGATGAGTGCTTCACACTTCCTGATCTTTCCTTCTCACCCCCTCCACTTCTCAAAACTTACCTACCAAACTATAACCCTGGAAGAGAAACAGTATGCATGTGAAGGAAACCAAGCCTAGGATCCAGGGGTTGTGTGACAACAGCCTGTGGGCCGGTTGTCACCAGACACGTTGAAGAATAGTGCCATCCATGATCAGCTGAGTCACTGGCAAACAAACAGCAATGCGTTTTGTTCAACCCTGGGAACCACCTTACCACGGAGAATAACTTTCCGTTTCTCGCTGGGGTTTCTGTGAGTGTCAGTAACACAAAGAACCATGGTGCATGTGACTATACTGTACTAAAGCACTCAGAGAGCCTGCCTCCAGCATCACACCACATGATGGAGCTAACCATAGACAAGAAAAAGAAAGGGGACCTTTTGTTCATTTCCCAGAAAGTTAAAGTCAGATGGCCAGGAATGGTGATGGATGCTGAGGTGTCATTAGTGGGATGAGATGTGTCATGATCCACAGAATCAGTAGGGCTGAGTGTAATATCAGCAAGTTCTCATTCTTTCAGACCCTGCTCCCTCTCTCTTTTGGTCTTTCCTTTTGTGGCATTTGGCCTATAAAAATGAAGACTGTATCAAGGCAGAGGAGTGAAAAATAAGTCAACAGTGTCCTTTTTCTGGGAATTGATTAATTGTGTAAAGAAAAGTGAAAGGTAAAGAGTTTGTTACTGGACCAGCAAGATAGCTCAGCAGGTAAAGGGGCTCGCTGCCAAGCCTGTGGCCCTGAGTTCAATCCCCAGGACCCACAGGATAGAAGTGAAAAATTGGACATCTCAAGTTGTCCTTTGACCCCCATATGTGCACTGTGAGCTGTGGTCAAGACTTTCTGCTCTTTCTAGCTCGTTACAATCCTTCTTGTCAGATCTAGAGATATGGCTCAGTGGTCCAGTGGTTGCCTAGCACCAGCAAGGGTCTGGGCTTGATCACCAGAGAGAGAGAGACTGGGGCAGGGAGGGATGGGTAGAGGGAGGGAAAGAGAGAGAGGGAGAGGAGACAGAAGTTAAATAAAACCCTGTTCTCTGTTTAACCTCTCAGGAGTTTCTTTCTCCTTAAATATATGAAATTCTTTGAGTCCATTATCCCAAGACAAGAGAGCATGCTTTAGGCTCCTCCGTTGGGCTTTATTCCTGAGGTGGGATTGGTAGAGGACTAGCTCCACAGCTCTACCCTGTCTCTTCTTCCCTCCTGATAGTTATGCTTTGGTCTCTGTGTTTGCCACATCCCCAGAAGGTAAAAGTTATAAAAGAACTAGAATCTATATTCATGCAAATTTTGCCCCAGCTCTTTGATTTGCATATTTCTCGAAAGATCTTGAACTCCTCAACTTTCAGAAGCCTAGCTTTGGAAACAGGCAGCTGACCTGGCAGGCCCTCAGTTATTTCTCCCTTTTACTAGTTGTATTTTTAAAAAATGCTTGCATATGTAATAAAGAGACAAAACTTTCTGCTGCTGCTCTAGACTGGTGCCTAGCAGTAAAAGGCAGCGAATTCAAATGTTAACATTTTTAAAAATGAATTGAAGTTCCTAGAATATTTCTATGGAGTCTATGGCTTAGCTCTATAATTATGTCTCTAGAGTAGATTATATTTTTCTTTTCCATAATTATATTTTACCCAAGAGCCTGGAAGAGCTTCAGTCCTTTCTTGGGTGAAGCGATTCTTCCTGTCTTTTCTCTGGATAAACTCTGACTCCCTGCGCCTGACTCGGTATGGGGGCGGGAGGGGGGTGTTCAGAGATACGGGTAGAGACTGTGATCGCTTTCCTTAAGAAATTGGTTTATATGTTAAGAGGGTCCCTGAGAGAGAAGCTCACTTTTGAAATGTCATGAGAGTTGAATCTCCTGGAAAGAGGTTTGTTTCTGATCTGGGGTCCTCTGTCTCTAGCTGCTCACTAACATGGCTCTAGGGCGGTCCCCGCTCCTGAGCGCTCCCGCATAGCTGTTCTTATCAGTGGTTCAGTGTGGCTAGAGGTCTTAAATGTGAAAATGATGTCTAAGTTCCTTTCATTATTCTAGTCTCGCAGTAGTGTTGGCCTGCACCAGCCATTGTACGGTTAGGATGACTCAGCAGCCTTTTCCAACAGAGGTGATCGAATCATCAGTTTTACCGTGGGAAATGCCTCCCAGCTTTCCTCCCCCTTCTCCCTGTCTTCCACTGGACAAAAGGAGAGATAATTTCAAATTTATCTCGGTTTTTTGTTAAGTCAATTGGTGCTTGTATGCATTAAAATTGTTGTAGATATCACATGACAGCCATCTCTAAGGGGTGACTAATCAAGTTGAAGAACATTTAGAATAATAGGGTTTGAAATTCTGAATAAGTATTTTATGTCAATTGACAGAAGGCTAATGCTCACTGAATGCCTCTAGGACCTAAGTGTAACCATGTGCCTTGGACATAACACTCAATTGGGCCTGTGTTCAGCTACCAGGATAGAAACCAGAGGGAGTCACATATACAGGAAACACTAGACCGTGATGACCGAGTCCAGCCAGGGAGAAGATTTTTCCAAGTGCAGCTGATGAGAGAATGTGTGTTAAGTTGAGAGGACAGCTTGGACAAAGACACCAGATTTACCTGAAGAGTGGAGGGTAGATCAGTGTGAGCCACCGCAAACAGGAGTAACAGCACACACTAGAACCGTATTTCTAGGTTCTTTTCTGTTGGGTTTGAGGGGGTAAGGTAGAGCTGTGTCTCTTTGGATAGTTGAATGGATCTTAGCAGGTGAGTAACGAGATTTGGGGTTGGGGAGCAGAAATTGTATTAGGGGTTAGGGAAACTCATACTTTCATTTGTGATAGGTGAAGAAACTTAAGTCCCAAAGTCCCTTCCTGGGAGCCATGAGCAGACAGTGTCCTCTTGAATGTGCTAGGCTGCTACTGATGCTCTGAGGTCTGAGCCTCAGGCCACAACTTTTAGGGAGTGGCTCACGTGGGGATGGCAAACGGATGCCTTCCCTTTGGATGTTGTAGGAGTGCCCTTGGCTGGACAATGTGGGCTCTAGGAAAGGAGGTAGTAGAAGGTGATGGAGGCTGGATTTGAGGACGTGGAAGACTAGAAGATAGTGATGTCTCCGAAATAAAGATTAGAGATGAAGCCGATTTGGATGGTTTGGGATGAGAGAAAGGAAAGGAGGCTAACTCGGCAGTGCAAGGACCCGAGTCTCCAATTTCTACCCTCACTGTGCGGGTGAATGGAGCCATCTGAATCCAGGCAGAGGACGTTCCCATTGTCACACCCGTGCCAAAGGTTAAAGTTCTTAACCTAGAGTCTCAGGGGCCATAACCTTTGCAACCCTCCCTGTGTTTGCTAGAAACCATCAGCCAAAATGCTAAGAGACACAGAACCGAGCTCTTTTCTCAGTAACAGATTTCCCGATAAGTCGTGTGGAGTCGGAGCTCTCTGTAAGGTGAACGGCCAAAAGGTGATAAAAAATACAGCGGCGACAGATGGCACTAAATACATGAAGCTCTAAAAGGCACCCCTGCCCCTGCAGGCACATACCTGTTGGGCCACTGTCAGGAGAGGGGGATGACAATCAAAGGGCCTCTTAATTTGCCCCAGAACTGCTGTGGAAGCAAATTTACTCTGGAAGAAAGATGCAAGCCTTCCCTTTTCACTTAGAGGATCTTTGTCCCAATACCCTGCATCTGTCGCATCCTGTGGCTTCAGACCTCTTAGCGTCAGAGCAGAGTTCATTCTGTAACATATTCGGTGACAGCATTAATTAGTTAACATCTCCCCAGTCACTTCTCTGCTCCAGGGAAGCCCACAGGCATGACCGAGGAGGTTTGTGGGCTGCCAAACATCATTTTGTAGGTCAGGAGACCTGCCTTTCAAGGGCAGCTCTCTACACTGTTGTGTGTAGCTAAGAGTCAACGCCTAGCCCACTTATTAAGTGATATGAAGGAGGGTGTGGCTGGGGTTAGATTAACATCGCATAAATGTTTAACGTCATCTGTTCTCACAAGATATTTGTTATCATGTTTCTGTCCCATGCCTTCCAGCTAGCTGTCCCTTTGACCTTGTGACCGTGTTTCTGTCATGCACTTTCCAGCTAGTTGTCCTCTGCCTCCTGTGCTTATCAGCATCTTTCTTGGCCTTAAAACAGGCATGATGGTCTCTTCTGCGCGTGTTTCCTTTCAGTCGAAACCAATTACTCCAGTGCGATTTCCGCATTGAGCTCTATTATCTTTTTTCTTTTATAATGAAAGAGCATACAAACATGCATGAAAATATCATATCGAATATATCCATATCTGCTTAGCATCTTGTATGTTTAATTTGCCATGCTTGCTTCATCTATTATTTAGCTGAAATATTTCAAAGTGAGTACTAGATACCATGACATTTGACCCTTAAGTATATGCCAGTTCTCCTGAGAGCACAAGACAAAGAGAATCGCACAAAGAATGGCTTCTTTAATATTTTGAGCGGCCCCTAGTCTAATGCTCTCAGTTGACCTCCAAGCTAGACACCCATGCTTACCCTCTCCTTGGATGTTTTCCTATCACACGAAATGGGTTGCCTTTCTCACTATTTTGTGAGCTCCTTGAAGGCAAAGATGCTATCTCGTGTTCTTTCTTATCTCCTCCTCCTTATGATGCCGGGAATGAATCACACAGGCTAAAGATGTACTGCACACCGACTAGACTAGATAAATCTATCACGGACACAGCGGTTAGTCATGTGGCTTCTTCTGGTCCATGCTAGGGTGGACCAGACATTGTTCAGCATGCTTTTCATGAAGAATATCCTGGGTGGTGGTGGCACATGCCTGTAATCCCAGTGCTTGGAAGGCAGAGGCAGGCAGATCTCTGAGTTCGAGGCCAGCTTGGTCTACAGAGGAAATTCCAGAACAGTCAAGGAAAAACCCGACTCAAAAAAAAAACCCAAATAAATAAATTAAATTAAAATGAAAAGACAGCAAATGTTTTAAAAATATAGAAAAATATCCTGTCTCGCCTTTTCCTAGTGTATCTGGCTTCCTGAAGGAGGAGCCGTGTCACTGGCCAGTGTGACTCATGTGTCCAGACAGTTGCATGCAGGGGGAGGTCCTGGCTGGGGGAACGCTGTTCTCAGAAGCTGTGAGGCATCGCTCAGTGTCTTAATTATACAAAGGAGGTCATTTTCACTGTCCAAACACCACACTCACTAGTCTTTCCATGCCCATTTCTGATGCCTGTGTTTGAAGGCAGAGGTGGCTGTGGCCGAATGCAAGTCTCATGTGTGAAGGGATCAGTTGGGCTATTGGCTGCACTGTGGCCCAGGGGCTGAGCAGTTCCTCATGTGTCTTTGCTGTAAGCATGTGTGAATGCCGTGACCTTTTACTCATGATTTCTTCTTGTGCCCCTGAATTTATTGCAACAAAAGTCATATTCACCCACGCACACTGGGACTTTTTGAAAGAGATCTTTTCTGAAAAACTACTCCTTTTTCGTTTCCATTTAAAACTCATTTTTTTTTTTTTGGTCACGATTTCCCCTGAACGAGCTCTGCCTTACTGTTATGTCCTAAAATATGCTGGCCAGCAATGGGAGAGGAAAGAACATTGGACCAATGACCAGGAAATCCAAGCGTTAGTCCCACCACTAATCATGTGACTTTGAGGAAGCATGTTCCCTCATGGGGACACAGGGTCCTCACTCATCAAAGAAGTGCACTGCTTCAAAATGTAGAGTCCAGCTTATATATGTTACCCTTTTAATCTCGCCAATTCTAAATGGTTTTTAACAAAGCTTAAATATTACAGTGAGAAAAATGGGAATTTTTCAAAGAACGAATGAGCTTTAGCCTAAATTTATGCCCATTAGTTCAGTTTTCCAAGAAGCACCAAGCAGGACTGTTTCTAAATAAAGGCTTTGCCTACTGGCTTAATTACACTGCAGAAACCTACGATGCATTTTTTAGGGATAATGTTGTAATATGATACCCTGTACCAGTAAATTTTCTCCTAATCAAGGCATTTCTCATATTCACATTTTCTTTGTTTTCATAAATATTCATTGAGTACCTACTGTATGGCAGGCACTGAGTAGATTGTGAGAATCCAGCTGTACCCAAGAGACAGGGCACTCATTCTCATGGGATTTGGAATCTCTGCGGAGGGACAAATAAATATACAAGATAATTACAGATTGTGACAACTGCCACAAAGGAAATAAAGAAAGGCTGTGCTCAAGAGGGTGGGAACATATTTTGGTTATTGGAAGCAGGCCAGGCCTCTCAAAGGAGGTGGTATTCATGCTAGATCTAAGCAATAAGGAGTGGGCCATACAGAAAAACTAAGAAGATTTTTATCTCAGGAATATGAAAAACTCTAAAGCAGACAATGCCAGACACTCAGAGAGAGTTAGGTAGGCACTGAGGCTAGGGTTGTGCTGGGAGAAATGCAGCAACTGAATACATAGGAGACGGAGTCTGAAGACAGAAAGGCCAGGACGTGATGGTGGACTCAATGTGGGGAGTGAGGACTAAGGAGAATATCTCAGTTCTTGACTGCCAGCAACCGAGTGGCCAGTGATGGCCGTTGATATTAGGCATTCCACTGAAGCAATAGGATGCTTTGGAGAGAGATCCAAGAATTCTGTTTTGAGTGTACTGCATTTAAGATACCGTGATACATCCCAGGGATCTGCCAAGGAGGCAATGGGAGATAGAAACCTGGAACTCAGGACCAAAGACAGGGCTCTGTCTGGAAATGGAGAAATCATTGGTGTGGATGGCTAGCATTCATGCTGGATCTCTATCTTGAGTAGTGGTTTTTCAGCCCTGCCTGCACATTAGAGCATGCGAAGCTTTAAAAAAAGGTAACTTTCCTCCATAACCTACCTTAAGAGTTTAATTTAACCCACTCTGGGATCTGGATGCCCGTATCTTTCAGAGCTTGAGGGAGCTTTTTCCTATTCCGCCAGTCTGGAAGGGTGACTTCTGTCAGGAGAAGAGACCATGCTTTTATATAGTGCCCCCCATATATGTGTGTGATTTGAATAAGCTGTGCAGATCAGTTTTCATGTGTGTGTACATGTGTGTGCTCCTGTGTGTCTGTGTGTGTGTCCATGTGGAGGTCTGAGGTTGATGTCAAGATTCTTCTTCAGTTGCTGTCCACCTAATACATTGAAGCAGGGTCTCCCACTTAAACCCAGAGCTCACCGGTATAGGGTAGTCTTGCTAGCCAGTTTGCTCCAGAGATCCCTTGTCCGTGTCTTCTGAGTGCTGGAACTATGTGGGCCCTCATGCTCACCCACACTCCTAGGTTCTGGGATCTGAACTCTGGTCCTAATGCTTGCATGGCAGGTAGGTGCTTTATCTACTGAGCTAAGCCCCCACTCCAGTTCTGTCTTTCACCTAGAGCAGCCGTCTAAGAGCTGCCCACTCTTTGCATCTGCCTCCCGTTTGGAACAGCTTCTCCTTGGGGATGAGTAACGCTCAGTCCTCCAGACAACACAACCAATTACTCTGTCCTTGCCTGAGTCTGTGACTCCTTTGTCCCCTGTGATCTGAGTGTCTGGAAGGATCGCCTGGGTGCTGATGATTCCAGCACATCTTTCATCCATCATTGGAGTATACCCTGATGTGGTTTAGCGGCAGCCACTATTTGTCATGGTTGAAAGATGAAGAACCTGTTTGGCTTTTGCTTGGCATTGTGCTGTAAGAATCTTGTTTTAATTGTGATGGCTGCTAGGAGAGAGGGTAGAGAAACACAAGGAAAATGCATTTTACATATAAATGCTTTTATATATGGGCATCTTCTGTTAGAAGCTCTATAGATTATTCTAGGTTGTCTGTAGATTCATGGTAGCTGTCTTTGAGGATGATTCTAAAAAGTCATTGAAACTTAAAGTTTTTCTTGCTTCTTGGAAATTTTCACATCAAAGGGCTATTCAAAGCCCCTTCCTCTTGCCTGCATTAGGCAATAATGTGCCCACACCTGCACACACTGAACTTATATCCCAGTGTACAAATGTCCATGGAAGACCACACAGCCTTCTCACTAACCTTCAGGGAATTCACCATTCCAAAAAGTGGCTCATTAAAAAAATAACTTACAGGACAATTCCATAAGCATTTATTGCTGTGTCAAAAAATTATAGATGGGGGAGGAGACAGGAACAGAGAGAGACTGTGACAGTATTTCTATAATAATTCTATTGTGAAATTAGCTAGACCCAGGGAGCTGTATGGATAGAAGTTCAGCATGTTAAGTTACAGCCATTTATTTTTGGTAACAAATGAATTATTTTTGTAATTGACCGCTCTTGCTACTTATGTTGGAAACTAGTCTTCATACTTCATGGGCTGACTTCTTAAGTGTTTTAGGCACTTTGAGTCACTAGAGACAACTCAGAGAGGAAAGTAGAAAGCCAACATTGATGGTCCCTCATGATGAATAGAAAGCTTGCCTCGTACAGTTAGGGCTGGAGCCTCAGCCTCGCCAAGCTAGCCAATAATGGAGGGCCACGACCTTGTTACCCTGCCTGAGCCAATCTAGGTCACTTTGTCTGTGCATGATCTATTAGCTGGGGTCTAGGGGCTGTTTCAGGTCACCTCTAAAAACCCTTACGTTTCTAAAATCTATTTGTGATCTGTATAAAGTGGGGAGGAAACAACAATTAACAACGGATTTCCTTTGTTTTTTTTTTTCCTGATCATGTTTTCAACTAGGTCTAGTCCTTCTGTTACAGCCAATGCCCAAAACACACACTGGCAGGAAATAGGGTGGTGGGTGCATTTCAGTTAATGGGCTCAGTTGGAACATGTTTGGCTGTGGAGACAGCTACACTCATATTACCAAGCCTTGGCTTCCTGTCTGTTTTCTTTGGGCTGGGTAAGCAATGAAAAGGGAGACAGGAAAATACATTTTGGGGCAAATAAAATAAGGAATTTGTCTTATGAAGACAGCTTATAGTTGGGGAATTCTAATGTTCAACTTAACCCTCTCCTGACACATTTATTGTCCTTGCCCTGTGTGAAGGGGAAGGTAAAATGTCCCAGCACTCAGAGTAGTGGCAGACACCCATTCCCCAGGTTAACAATCCACATTCAGTGGGTTTTTTTGATGAGTAATAATACAAATCCCCTCAGTTTTGCTAGCGAATGCATTTTTTCATCTAGTCATTGTTCCAATGATGTTCCTCGCACCAGCTGCTTGAGCATGCATTCCAAAGTGTTGAGCAAGCAGATAGGGGCTTCCTAGCATGCAAAGCTCTGCTCTCAAATTAGGTGCACAGCCATGCTCTGTCCCTGGGTCACGACACTGCTACATTCCTTCTAATGGATGAGTTGGTGACTTTTGAAGATGTTTCAGTGCATCTGTTTTAATTTGCACATTTCTTTAACACTCAGTTTTTTGTTGCTTTACAACTTAAACCAGAAGAAAAGCTCGCTTGCTCTCTCTCTCTCTCTCTCTCTCTCTCTCTCTCTCGTAATGGGTGGTCACATTCACCTATTTAGCCCACCAGTATTTTCTATTTCCTCATATAAAACTACAGTAATGTATTTAAAATGAAACATATTCTGTGTGACTTACCAGGGTTCATTGATTGCTCTGGGGCTTCGGCACATCTCACAACATGCAATTCTGCTTTGACAATTCCATTTTCTTTGCTTAGGTTCCGACTCTGCCCTTCTTCTTCCCCTCCCCTCCTTTCCTGCTTTCTTCTCTTTTCTCTTCCTTTCTCTTCGTTTCTTTTCTGTTTTCTCTTTTGAGTTTTATTTTTTCTGCAAGAGTAGGTATGTAGTTGTAGCACAAGAAAGAAAAACTCACCATAGCCACTATGGAAATTGATCTTCAAAAAATGTGTTTGCCCCTGATTCTGCCCCAGGTTGGTGACAGTGTAGCAGACTCCCCGAGCTTTCAGATGGGGAACCCCCATCATGAAATTAGAAAGGTGACCTAGAGAACACCCATTTTTCTCATCTTTTTATTGACAGGACTGGGGGAGGCACCCAGAGAGTTCCTCTTGAGCTCTTGACTCCATGTCATTCTTGGGACCCTCTGTTCTCTCTATATTGATAGAATAGGAAGGCTCACCACCCTACAATGCCCAAAGAGCAGCTTGCATAGACACATCATAATAGATATCAGTATTGATAATTCCTTGGCTTACCCCACCTAGTATGTATGTTCACATATCTATTTAGCATGGTCAATTGTTCAGCTAATTAATATGCTTTTATTTTATGATTTGCTGTTTCCAGGGCACAGACAGAAGCTTGATGACTCTAAACCTAGTTTGTTCTCTGACCGCCTCAGTGATTTAGGGCGCATTCCTCATCCCAGTATGAGAGTAGGTGTCCCGCCTCAGAACCCACGGCCCTCCCTGAACTCTGCACCAAGTCCTTTTAATCCACAAGGACAGAGTCAGATTACAGGTAAGACAGACACATAGGTTTCACTTGGAGTCTGGCAGGCTGGGGGTGAGGGGCTAACAGATAAGATGTGTTCATTTCATGACTTCTGGAGCTGCGGATTGGCTGGTTAAAGAATTGAGATGCGAAGATATTGATTTCTTCCTTCATTAAGACCATTTTGACATTCGGTCACTTTGGGATAAAAATTGGGAGATGGTTTGTGCTATTGCTGTGCTTTGCAGTGATGTCATGTGCACTCCGGTGGGATGGGAAGAGCTGTGCTCCGGGAAAATAGTCCAAAATTCTACATTGTATCCAGGCGGTGCAGGGGACATCCCACCCTTGCTATTAGAAGATTAGTGTCACCGACCCTGATTTGAGCTTTAATTTCTTACATTGATAACATTTTCATTTAGTTTGATTTCAAATTGCCCAGGGCTAGCAGGAAGCCTTGATTGGTTGTTATAAGGCAGGCCAATGAGTTGCTCTTTAGGTAGACAGAAGTCACTTTGGGTACACATTTAGTTCCGGTTTTCCACACTGTGTTTCTTTTTATATGTTCCACTTAGCTGTTCACTTTATGTTTCTTCTTAATGTCAGCATCATCTCACTACTCATGTGTGATGCATTAAGGTCCCAGCTCTTTTTGTGTTCTGCCCCAATGGGTGCAAAAACAGATCTTCCTTTAGGACCAGTATTGGGACTTTGAGGCCCCAGTCACAAGAATGTGTAGATCATGCCAGATCTTTAATTTGCATATCAAAAATATTGAGAGGTCAAACAATATTACATCATCTACTTGCTGTCTTTGCTAGAGGTAGACTAGACTAGTGAGAAAACATGTCAAAACGAAACATGTAATAAACCCTAGGTTGCATATGTTTTCCATGGCTGGGTTTCCTTTGTAGTGGGTAGATCTGAGTATCTACAGTGGTCTCAAAACATACATGTCCATAGCCCACCTCTTTCTACTCTCTGGCTCATGCTCTGCAAATGTATTCCTGGATATCTCCTTAGAGTAGCTTTTTCTCTCTGTGGGTGTGTTCAGTAAATGAATGCACCTGCATGAGCATGTGCTTAAAAAGTCATGTAGAATTGCAAAAAATAACATGCACCAGTATTTTGGCAAGTACAGGCTATCCGATCATAAGAGAATGTCAGTGCTCCATAAAGAATGGCCACAGCTGAACCTATCTGGAACTTTACGCAGTGTGTGTGAAGCAAAAGACTGAAATGTGTGCCAGGCATGCGGATGATCAAAGTGCAAGGGGGAAATGTACACTAGAGTGTGGCTGTTATGCATTTAAGGAACTGGACCTTCATTATTGATTAACATTCGAAATAGCCATCTTATAGTAATTCTTACACCGTGTGTGTGTGTGTGTGTGTGTGTGAGGGAGAGAGAGAGGTATGTGTTTAAATATTATTTGTAATTGTGAATAATTTTATATACATCCATACATATATTGTATAATTTAGTAACCACTAGGGCACTTTAATTTCTTAAGAATGTTCTAATCTTTAACTATTTTAATATATTAATGACTAATGGTTTTAATATTTAGTTTCTTTAGTTTTATGTGTATGAGTGTTTGCCTGCATGTATGTATGTGTACCATGTGCATGTAGTATTCTCAGAGCCCAAAAGAGGCCATCAGATTGCTAGGAACTGGAGCTGCAGGTGGTTGTGAGCCACCATACGGTTGCTGGGAACCAAACTCAGGCTCTCTGTAGGTGGCAACAAGTGCTCTTAACTGCTGAGCCATCTCTCCAGTCTCCTACTCTTGGTCTTCACAATGGTCCTTTGGCTTGACTAATGTTAGATTCACTTAACAGGTTTAAATCTAAAAAGGACATCACACGGAGGCTCTGGAAGTCTAGAATCTGAATGGTTTAGGGTCTACTCCATTAAACAAGAGATTGGAAAGATGGTGGAGAAGAGCTACCGTTAGCAGCATCCCTATGCATAGATGTAAGAATGACCTCTGAGAATGCAGGAGTGTATAGGGGCCAGAGCATCAGAGCAGGCCAGGAGTGTGACCACCCCCTCTGCAGAGCTGATTTATCCCCAGTCAGCAACTTTTCTCCACCACCCTCTTGGGAGGGTCAGGAAGGTTGAGCTCCTTGCTTGCGGTTGCTCAGCTCATTAGTAGCAGGACAATGAACATCCCCTTAGTCTATTTCTTAAAATAAAAATGTGAAAGACTTGATAGCATCATAGAAGTTCATACTATAAAATGTTAGCTCTTCATGTAGGGGATATGGTACCCGTGGAATCAGTTACAGATCAGGTGTTGTTGCTCATTTTCTCCTCCTCAACTGTGACCACAATAGCTTTTCTGCAGCTTCCCAAACATGAAGGTGTACACATATGTCTATGACACCCTCTGCTCTTGGTTGTGTAAACTTTACACATGTATATCTGTGACACACTCTGCTCTTGGTTTAAAGTTTACACACGTATATCCATGGCGCACTCTGTTCTTGGTTGTATAATGTTTACACATGTATATTCATGACACACTATGCTCTTGGTTGGGTAAACTTTACATTCCTTTAAATGCCCTCACATTGTTAGGGAGGTAACAAGGATACCTTCATGTAGTCAAGGATACAATGGATCTCTGAACCCAGATAAGTAGGAAATCCAGGAGCACCCAGGACAGTAGGTATGTCACGATGAATATGCAGATTTAATCTCAGAACTCATCTTCTTGGTTACTTAATACATGTGCCTGTGAGCACATGTAGAACTCCTCGTCTCTGGCGGTGCCGAGGGTGGAGGAAAACGCTGTCCTTCCTCTAGTCTAATTGAAGAAGCTCTCACACGTCACATTTTTCACAGTTGTCTGTCTGCTGATGAGCGTGAAGTCCTCCTTAGGTCTCTTCATTATCCCCCTGGGGAAGAACCTTGTCCAAAGGCTCTTCTCCATCATCTGAGTGTTTGTAGGGATGGCCCTGTTTCCTAGCTTAAGTGTGTTTGTCTTTTCTCCTGGCTACTGTTAACGTCTTCTAAGTTGAGTCTCACTAACTTAATGAGAATCCAATTGAGAAGAAATTGGTGCAAAAAAGGGTTAGTTAGCACGGGCTGCACTTTCTAACTTCTTATCTAGGCTGTTCTTGTCTTCTGAAGGTTAAAAAAATGGCAGAAATCACATTTCTATATTAACGCCATGTAGTTCAACCATTTGGCTTCACACCACAAGGAGCTGCATAACTTACATTCTTGAGACTTGCCTAGAATGGTAAGATCTGTGCAGTATTTTGTATCTGCATTCTAGCTCACTTGATCCTCTGTTCAGAGGTGTTTGTAGCAGGACCTGGCTCTCTCTCATTAACTTGGCACTCTTGAATTATCATCTCCAAACAGCACACGGTGGCCACGGTTGTGTGGTCACCTACAGTCCTTTGTCTTGCCCAACATCAGAGTCAGATGACTTCTTCTAAGTCCCAGAACAGCAAAATGAAATTCAAGGAAATACTTAGCATTTAGCATTTCATCATTAGCTCTTTCTAACGTCTCTTGCAGTTCCTAGGGCCAGAGGTTCTAGCCATGTGGTGGGCTGGTGTCTTTGCAGTGCCCAGCTGATGGGGTCCTTCTGTTGAAGACTCTGATGGCTCAAGTTCTTTCTGCCTGAGGGACCAGGGCCTCCCCACAGTTTCCTGAGGAAGTTGCTTCCTCCCCACCTCTTTTTTTTATTATTATCATCACTCTGACATCTGCTGCCTGTCTCTTGGCATCAGGAAACACCTAGTCTGTTGCAAACATCAACCCCTTTTGATTCAGTGTTTAGCAATTGGCTGTGGAGGTGAGGATGTCAGAGGTGAGGATGCCATCCCTCAAGACAGTTGCTGCTTTAAATACTCTGTATGACACAGCTCTCCATAAAAGTAATTTCTAGTGTTTCAAGCCCTTGGGTTTGGTGGGATGGAATGTTCATCTCATCACGGAGAGGACTGTATGTACTGCTGTTCTCTTAATCATTCATGCAAGAGTTGATTGATGCTTAATGCCTGTCGGGAATTATCGGAAGCGAATCAAATAGATGCAGTTTTATATGGATTTTATGACTTCTTTGGAGTACTTCATATCTGCATTCTAGTTCATGTAATCATCTGTACAGCGATGTTTTTATAACGGAACCTGGTTCTCCCTCATTAGCTTACATTTCCCTGACATTTATAGGCAATAAAGGAGAAGAAAGAGTACACAGAGATCATTTCCAATAATAAGTGCCCGAGAAAATAAAATGAGGCACCGAGTGCAGAGCAGCATAGGAAGGGAAGGGACTAACTTTGCAAAGTTGGGTGAGGAGCCTTTGAAAAAGCAGCCTTTGAAGACTGCTGACCTGTGAGGAACAGCAGCAGGTCAAGTGATGGGAGAGCTCATGCAAAGGGGATGCTCAGAAATGCAGATGGAGGTGAAGCCACAGAGAGCCAAGGCCTTCGCAGGGAGATTTTGTGTGCAGTGGGGTGCTGCTGAGGGATGGAAATCAGGGGAAGGCCGTTTTGTGACCATGTACATGTTTAAATGGCATCAGTGTAGGCACTCTGTATAGGCTGCGTCCCATGGTCCAAAAGTAGAAAGTGTATAGTGAAGACACCGCTCCAAGAGCTGATTGTGTTGATACCGAGAAGAATACAGAGCTCGAGGCTTTTGGACCTAGTCAGCTGGAGGATAGTGATGTCATTTTCTAACATGGGTAAGACTGAGGGAGTTGTTTGTTAAATGTTTAATGGACATTAATTTTTCCACACATGTGGAAGCTAAAAGTATATAGGATAGTGGTGGGTTTGTCTGTTTGTTTTTGCTCTGACTTCCATTTTCATCTTCCCTCAGCCGGGAATAGATTCTTGAACATCTACTAAATGATGAGCCATCGTATTATTGGCTGTGGAGCTATCCTTATGGAATGTTCATGCCCCTCATTTGACGTTTCACTCATGGTTTCTTTAGTAATACATCATTGTATTCCCACTTTTCTTTGTTTGGCACATTCTTGTGTTCATGGTTTTACCAAAGACATTATTTGTTCCAAACTTGGATCAATTCTGTCTCCTCTGGCCTTTGCCAGGCCTCTTCTGACCCACTCTCCAAATAAGGTCCCCGTGCTGCCTTGTGCAACAGTCCCTTACACCACGTTCCCTGTGGGGACAATTACATGTATACACATTCTCTCTTGCATCAGACTTCCCTCTTTTCAAAGTCTAAGGCCATGTTTTATTCATCTTTGTGTCCCTATTGTCTTCAGGAAAGCTCTTGGCTTGGTGACTTTGGTTTGGCAGTAAGTGAATTAAATAGGTCATTAATATCTTCAGGAAGTGTGATTCAGTATTATCCTAGACTTAGTATTTTTGTAGTTCCTATTTGATTGGATTCCTATTAGCTATAATTTATTGTTGCATATCATGAGCCAGGCATTGTTCCAAGAGGCCAAGTCACACACCCTTTACACAATGGGTCTTTTAGGTAGGTGGCATTATAGTAGAATCTGAGGGCTAAAGAAATAAAGCAACTCACCTAGGATCCCACTCCAGTTAGTTTTAAATACAGGATTTAAGAAAGATGCACATAGTTTCAGGGCCTTGTGCTCTTAATTGCCGTATGCCCATGACATTCTTCAGTCTGACTGGATATTTTCTTGGGTGGCCAGAGAAGATGCAGTTCTTAGAGGGATACCTCAGAAGTGTCTAATTTGCCTTTAAAATGCTTGTTGATGCCTTAAGATTGTTCTAAAAAAAGTACTTTATGGATGACTGGAGTCCAATTCCATTGCTGCATTCGTCATTTCTGAGTTTCGGATATTTGGTGGGCAGTCACCTATACCTCCATTACATTGGATATGTCATTAACCATCTAAGTGACTTGTTACATGTGAATGCTTCCTTTTTCTTCTTTCCACCGGGTATTTAGGATCCCCAGGGAAGATAGTGTCCTAAAAGAGATACATTAGGAATATCTGACTTGTATTTTAATATGCAGTGTTATCAGGTTTAATGACTAAAGTTTAATTATATAAAGCTTGTATTCATGGTAATACTTTAAAAAAAAGAATATCTGTGGCAAAAAAACACAGTTTGCCAGACAGTCTGAGGCAGTATAAATTTCAGGATCAGTTACCTCAGTGGAGGTGAAGTCATCTCTCCCCACTCCAGTCTGGTTCTGTATTCCCTTGGGCGAGCAAAGCTCCTCTAAAAGAGTTTATATTCCGCAGCCAACTATGCCTGTGGAATCAGCCTGTGTGGCTGTCCTGGGCTCTGTCCGCTGTGCCTGTCCTGAGGCATTTCCCAGCACAATCCTTTCGGAAACAGGAGAGCCCAGCTGGGTAGTGTGTGTCTCAAGTTACCATTCTCTAAGTGCTGAGTGACCACATGGTTCTGTAACGGGAAGCAAGCTGGGAGGTGACATGGGTTTAGGTGGTGATGGCAGCTCTAAGTGTGACAGGGAAGGAACCCAAGAGAGGAGGAGTGGCTGGAGGATTCTACCAGCAGGGAAGTAAGCGAGGGCCCAGGCTTCAGAGCCAATGTATCCCTATCACCCACCATGGGTTGTAAAGGAAGATCTCACTCAAAAAGCCTCCAACTCAAAGAGACGCCACTGGAAGTAGTCCCATTCACCATTGGTGGCACCGCACCGTGCTTGTTTCTGAAGTCACTGGCCAACCTGCCCTGGCTTCTTCCTTTGAGAGACTTTGGGCAGGGTATTCAGGTGAATAGGCTGCTTCCCTGCCTGTGTGTGTAACTGGAGACCTCACTGGAGAAGTTGCTAATCACAGTCCGCGTTTTTAGAAAAAGAACACAAATCCTGTGTATGAACACTGTCTCACGTCTGTTAGGTTTTGGGGCAGCCTCTGAGGTAAAAAGCACCATTGTGGTGAAAGCTGTGCTCCCGTCTGTAAAGAGCAGGGCTCCAGAGAGGGGATGGTGGTCACAGGCTTATGCTGCTGCTCAGCCTGCCAGGGACATGCACACACGAACTTCTAGGAAGTGCTCTGATTGTGTGGTAGCATTCCTTAGTCTCTGAGGATGCTTCTAGAATCAGGGAGGGCTGGTTATCTGAGAGCAATCAATTTCTTGTTCCAAAGACTCTTTGTATTTTCCTCTCTCTGGACCAGGAGATACATATCTGGCATCTAGCTGTGATGAGAGGAGTCTGCTCCATCCTGGTTGAATGTCTTTTGAATTTTTCCAGAAAGCATTGACTTTATTCTTCCATTCTTTCCCAAGGCATCCTATGTTTTCTTATAGTTTCATGTTGGTTTTATGTCCATGTATGTAATGTACATATACAAACACATGCGTGCCACCCTTCTTTATTAGTTACCAGGAACCTTTCTCACTTCCTTTTTCTTTCGGTGATGACCTGTAGGCCAAAGGCTCAGGAGACATTAGAAGAAAATACACAGCTAGACAGCAGATCCAGGAGAGGGCTCTGGCCGCTCTGGAGTTTATTTTCATCATGGTTAAGTTTCTGGGGTTTTTTTCTCAGAGACCTGCCCATGGGGGAAGAATCACAACAACAATTTATTTATATAATTTCAAATGTATTCTAAGCCACTTTTAATTTACTATATTGAACAGACAAAATATACAAGCACACTATATATAACATTCTATACTAATTTGTATGTAATATGTTATCATTTAATATATGAAAGCACACTCCAGGAATAAAATTGTATGAGACCACTCTTATTTATGAACATCTAGTTGATCTTTTTAGGGCTTTGTTCCATCAGGGTCTAGTTTTTAACAGTTTGGAATCAATTTGCTTTAATGGTATTTAACACAACAACTTTGGCAGAGGTTTTCAGTATTGCCAGCCTTATTTAGTGGCTAAAAATTGGGGTCTGAGAAGATTTCTAAAATCCACAGAGCTGAAACCAGAAATCTATGTTTCTGGAAGAGAAAATTGGCAGGGTGGTTTTAAGTGGGGGGGAGTTTTGGGAGGAGTGTTAACTTTTGTGTTCAGAGATGTCACCAGAGTGAACGGAGAGGAAAGAGACTTTGAGGTTTTAAAGTAAGGGTTGTCTTTTAATTACTGATTGTGGTGACTTTTCGGGATCACATCACTCAGTGATTTGCACTGTGTTTGGAAAACTCTGCTGTTGGACTTACCCCCATCCATCTTGTCTCGCAGTTGACCAGAGCAAGCCTGTCCTTGCGTGCTTATTCAGAAGGTCCCTCTCTTATCCTCCTCTGTGTTCATACGATTGTCTTATGGTTCAAATTCTTCATCCAGTCATTACTTCTCACAACTGTACCTCCTTGTAGAGCTTGGAAAGACTGCTTCTCACCCTTCTAGAATCTGGTCAAATTAATAGACAGATTTAGGAGTGGAATGCTATTAGATGCCATCTTCAAAGCTGGCCATGGTCTGTATTAGTGACCGCTTCCTGGTAGGCCTCTTAGCTGCTTATACATTGCATTAGAGAGGAAGCATCTATCTTGCTGAGGTTCAGGTACACAAGAGGCAGGTGAGCTTTCTACTAATTGGTTGCTCTAGGAGTCATGGGGGCAAGTTAGAAGTGAGCCCCTTCTGCCCACGGAGTCACACGGAGATCAAGACTGAAGCGCACTTTGCACTTGGCTTTCAAACAGGATTTAAGTGTTTGCAGTGCACTGAAGCATGCTAAGACTGGCAATGGCTAACAAGTATTAGTCAGATCTAAGATGTTTACCAACAGCAAAGACATTTTCAGAAGAAAGAAGGAAGAATAAAGAGTTATAAATCCTACTGTACCTTGGAGTAGTAAGCCCCTAAGGATAAGTGAAGATCGCCAACGAGTAGCGTCTTTGAAAGATGTAGTTGATGCATGTAAAGAGGAACTTTCTAGATGCTGCCCTGTCAAGTAGACACCCCTTGCCTATGGGTTCCATAAATTCTTGCAACATCCCAAGACATAATTTATTTTGGAGCAGAGTCTTGGGTTCACCTAAAGCAGCAAGCTGCTCCTCCTTATCACACTGCCTCTCTCGGCTTTCATTTCCTCTTCAGTGTGTCTGTGCTTCTCTTTTATTTGAAAACATTCTTCTTGATAGGGGAGATTAAATCAAAAGGAGGCAGGTGTAATTTTCCCTTCTAACTGTCATAAGTGAAAAAAACACGCCCATTGTTCTCAACTTTAGTGCATTTTGTTTATCAGCGGGGGAGCCTGTTAAAAGTGTTCTTCAACCTTGATCAGAGTGTAGATGAGGTCAACAAAAATGCCCCTGGTCGAGCACCCCCAGGATAACCTTGCCCATCCAGAGCCAATCCTGACCCAGCCTGGAGCATATTGAGGAGCCCCATTCCATAGTCAGATGATGTTTTAAGGCCACTCAGTGTCTTCTGCTAGCTTCTGGGTTTCCCAAATGCGGCCCCTGGACTCCACCTTGGTGTTGACTTCAGCTGCTGTTTTCCCTGCATGCCCTTCCCTGTGTCTGCCCCTTGGCTGGATTTCTGCCCTGTTTCTGTTAGGATGCTGTCAGAGGGAGATTTTGAAATGCACAACTGGCTGTGTCACCCTATTAAACAAATAAAGCAGAACAAAAACCCAACCTGGAATGACCTTCTGTTGCACTTAGTGTGAAGACCCGTGCATGATTCTAGGACCGGCCAGCAACTTCTGCTTCACCTGGCTCCTCCCGGCCGCTTCTGCATTCTCATCCACTTTCACGCTTTTGCCAGTCCCCATACACGCACTGTCTGTCGAGTCCTCAAAAAGACGACACTGTCTCTTTCCCAGGAACTAGATACCCGCCATCCCTTTGCCCAACCACCTCTTAGCCCCACACAAACATCATCTGGGCTTCTGCCTCTTCACCAGGTCTTGGCTCAGTCATTATGGCCTTAGGGAAGCTATGCCCGATGCCAAGGTTTCTCCCGCCATACATTCTCAAGTGTCATGGATATCCCCTTCTTATCACAGTTAGATGACGATGTCGTTGTCAGTCTCTCCTTATCCAGCTGCAAACTCCAGAAAGTTGGGTTTGGTAGTTCTCTTGTTATCCATCACACAGCACCAGAGTAAAGAATGAATAGTTTTAATGAATGACAAATGCCTGGTGGACAAATTTTAGAATCCTAGGTAATCATCATCCAACTGATAGTAAGTAAGTGTTCCTGTGCCCGGTTGTGACGCTCTGGGTGCTCTGTCTGACCAGCATAGAGGACACTAACCCAATCTGAGTCTGTATTTACTACGACCGCATTGGTTTGAACTTAGTGTAATGCCCCTTGGCCAGCTCCATATTCCAATCAGAAGTCAAATTCTGAGCACACTCCTTCACACCCTACTCCTTTCCTTGTTTTACCACTGAGGTCCAGGTTGAGCTAAGGCCAGCTCCTCCTGAGTCTTGGGGTTTTCTTTTCAAACGGACAGCCCCTCCTTTTTGTAAGACAGTTGTGAGTCCCACACAGCCTGGGGTTGGTGTCACTGCGACAGCCCTGGCATCTCCTGCTTAGACGCACAGCTTGATTCTGGTTCCTGTTTCTAGATCATGTTATACTGCACCCACCATTTCTTATTCTCTTCCTTGCTATTATCTCCTGGGATTTGTTAAGCCCTGCCCCCTTCCATTGTTTCATAACCCATTGTCACGCCTACACAGCACCCAGTTTTATCCAGCTTGCTGCTCTTTTCTCAAATTTCTGTTCATGGCTCTGTGAATCAGTTGGATTGGTTTCTTACTGAGTGATTCTGTTTGTTTTGTTTGGGGACCAGATGAGAAGCCAGAATCCTATTCTTGGACTTTTCTGGCACGGGCCGCAGTGTCCTGTGGCAGAAGGCACCTCTCTGTGTCATTTTCCCTCAGCTGTCTTTCACGGTCATCCCAAGTCAGCTCTGCATGGCTTCTGCCATTTCTGCTGCAACTGCTCTCCCCAGGAAAGGCTGTGTGTGTTAGGGGCTTACTTTCCATAGCATCTTATGGGTGGGAAAATCCTTCCCACCATGACAGAGCCATTGTTTCTTTGTGAGAAGAACAAGTCTCTGATAATGCGAGTTGCTGTCCTGTGGCAGCATGGTTAAGCGAAGGAGGCTCTTCGTGTTCTACCCATCCATCTTGAGGGTCTGGACAGAGTGTGGAAGCTCATTCAAAAGACCCAGGTTTTGGAGAACACAGAACATGTAACCTTGAATATTCCGTGCTCACTGTTTTGAATTAGGAATGTCTATGTATGGAAGTGTGGATGGTTCTGACGATGTTTATTATGACAGCAATGTCTATGTATGGAAGTGTGGATGGTTGTGACGGTGTTTATTATGACAGCAATGTGCTGGAAAGAGGACAGACAGTGATGACCGTATCCTCTTAGCCGTTAACGCAGGTGGCTGTATTTGATCCTGGAGTGAGTGGTCCGGGGTGTGGCTCTAAAGCAGTGTGCTCTCTCTGTATTTGACCCTGAAGTGAGTGGTCCGGAGGTATGGCTCTAAAGCAGTATGGACTCTCTTTACACTGCAGCTTCAATTGTCCATTTTCCCCAATAATCACTTGAGCTTTACACAGCTTGACCTGAGCACTGAGTAGGGAAAATGGATAAAGGCAAGGGGTGGCAGCTCGGAGAAGCCCTCGCTGTACTCGCA
>LOEQ01012464.1:6088-16400 GCA_001685075.1 Bramus lutescens
TATATCATCTATCTATCTATCTTTCATGTGTATGTCTGTATATAACTCTAACTAGAAATAACGAAATGTGGATAAATCTAGAATCTTTCATTTGGTGATTTGACTATGAGGGATTATTAAAAAGTAGTTTATTGTAAGTCTAATGAGGAGTTTTAGGGAGAGCAGAGCCATATGTATGAATTTAAGTCTTCAATATTTTGAAAGAAAAGGTTAAAAGAGATAGTATGAGGAGCATAGGAAACTTAGCTTAGGGTAATTACAAATCAACCTAATAAAGTCTGTGTTACACACATTATTATAAATGGGTTAGGCAAGATGTAAGAGTTAGCCAAGAAGAGGCTAGATATAATGGGCCAGGCAGTGCTTAAATGAATAGAGTTTATGTGTTGTTATTTCTGGGTATAAGCTAGCCATGCCAGAGCTGGGCCAGATGAAAAGCAGGCCCGCTGCTCCCCTTTCACTACATAGATTAAATTTAGTTTGTTTCAAGCAATTTCATTGAGGCATGTTTTGAATATTCAAAGACTATAGATATTTCTGGACCTTTACTCAATAAATTCTAATTATATTCAGGGAATTTATGTCAATTTCTCAGGGCAGCTCTAAAGCACACGGACTTTAGCGCTAATGAATAGGAATTATCTTATGGCCCAGACTTAGCAAATTCCGATTGCTGTCCTGGGAGAAGCTAACCCTTGGTAAGTATTGTTCTTGGCAGTCTAAGAGGAGCCTGAGCAGAGAATCTACTGTGAAGAACAGAGATAAGTGACTTCTACTTAAATGTATATTTACTTGAGTATTGCCCTTCTTAGCCTATAAATGATGGAAGTAGACAAACAAGTACCAGGCTCAAGCAGAAGTGGGAGGAAGAGTAGCTGAGTGCTTTCAGAACCTGGAGTCGTCAAGAAAGAAAGGGAGTGGAGAGGAGGGTGGAAGATCAAACTCCAATGCCAGAATGTGCAGCACAGAGGTTTTATTCTGGTAGCCACAAGGGTTAGGTTTTGGTATACTAGCCTAATTGGCCATAGGTGTTATAGTAGCCAGGGGAAGCTCCTTCTTGCTTTCCTACCAGCAGAAGAAAACGAACTCACCACTAGAAATATCTGACATTAAGCAAACCTATGAATTAAATAAGCAATTGCTAACTCTATCTTCACATCAAACACAGAGAAATATTTATTTTGGAAAATATCCACCCTTTAAAAGATTGTAAGTAACTCTCTTTGATAGAAGGAGCATCTCTTCCTCCTCAGGAGACTGCACATAAACATACAATAGCCTTTGTTAAAATGCAGCAAATGTGTAAGGTTCCAACAAAGCAGTTGGTATAGTATGAGAAGAGAATCATAAAAAGAGTGATATAGAGCAGTGCTTTCCATATTGGAAGCTGTATTCAGATTTTAAAATATTCTGTGAGTTCAAAAAATTGAGGCAGGCTATCCTGGGCAACAAATGGTTAAAAAAAAATCTCAATGTGATTCTAACGACAATAAATAATATAATTGTCCTTTTTAGTTGAATGATTTAACTGACAGTCACCCACCCAAGTACTCTGTTATCTTTTGATGTTTTTAAGCCTACTCAGGCAGCTTTGTTGAAAATGAAGTTCCTCAGGGCACCTTTGACATCTTTATTTCGAAGGGTGTAAATCAGAGGGTTGAATAATGGGGTAACAAAGGTGTAGACCAGGGCGATTTGGCGGTCCTCATCCTCTGAGGTGCTGGAGCGAGGCCTCAGGTACACCAGGCTACAGCACCCATACTGTAGCAAGACCACAGTGAGGTGGGAGGAACAGGTGGAAAAGGCCCGCTGGCGGCCTTCTGCAGAGCGCATGTGCAGAATGGTGGACGCAATGAACAAATAGGAGATGCAAATCAACAGGAATGGAACTGTAAGCACCAGGATGCCGACAACATAGAGGACTGCCTGGTGTATATGGATGTCAGCACAGGCCAGCCGCAGGACGGGAGGCACATCGCAGAGGAAATGGTTGATTTCCCTGTGATGTCCACAGAACGGCAAGGTGAAAATTAAGGCAGTGAGTTGCAGGGAAAGAAAGAGTGCCAGGCCCAAGGAACCCAGCACCATTTGGACGCACAGATTCCTGGTCATGATGAGGCCATAGTGCAGAGGATGACAGACGGCCACATAGCGGTCATAGGCCATGACTGCCAACAGAAAGCAGTCGGTGCTTCCTAGAGTTACAAAGAAGAACATTTGTGTTCCACAACTAGCTAATGATATGGGCTTCTGGGCCCCAAAGATGTTAGAAAGCATCAAGGGCACCACATCTGTGGTGTAGCAGATTTCCAGGAGAGACAGGCTGCCCAGGAAGAAATACATGGGTGTATGCAGGGAACTGTGCGTGCACACCACCCAGATGATGGCAGCGTTGCCACAGAGGATCATCATATAGAGCAAGAGGAAAAGGGTGAAGAGCAAAGCCTGGAATTCGGGGACAGTGGTGAACACACGGAATACGAACTCAGGGGACCCAGATTGATTGAGTACAGGTTTCCTGGCCAGTATGTCTTCTGGAGAAAAGGTTGGTGAGGTGGGGTGGGGATCTCTCATTTACTGGGTTGTTTCAAGACTGAGGAAAAACAAGGACAGGGTTTTGCTTCGTGGTTTACTTCTTAAAGTTGAGTTTCAATTCCAGAGATGAATTAAATGTGAAACGTCTGACATATTTTCTTTAGAAATCTTCATTAGTAATGGAGATGCTCATCTATGGGAAAATTCCAGATAAAATCGATATATTTGTCAGCTCAATTACATTTATCAATTTTTTAGCATTTTAATTTAACTGACAAATGCTCACATTTTACTTGTATGTAAAAGGGTATATTTTGTATATATCTTTAAAATGTACAAATGTATTGTTGATATATTTAAAATTATATAAGTGGCTTCACTGCTCACATTTTAGTATATATTCTTCTCATATAGGACATGTACAGATAGTAGTATACATGCAAAGCCCAAGTAAAGATCTTAACTATTTTTGCAATAAAATTAAGTCACTGTTAAGATGAACAAACACAATAAAATTATACAGACATTTTCCTTTTCCTTTAATCTCTTTGCAGCTGAATGATAACCATTTTTTGGCATTCATCATTGCAGATTCTCTAGCTATGTTTCAATCCTACATGTAATGATGATGCATGTACTTTATTGTACCTCGCTTCCACACCATACCTGCAAACGTTGCTCGGGTTTCTTTTGCAGTTCTGTGCAGCAATACTCTTCTGCCATAGCATTATCATGCCCTACATCATGACCCTACTCTAATTTTCGTGAAACATTCATTTTATATTCGGGTTGAACTTCATGTCAAACTAGGCAATCATCTTCAATCTGATTGTTTATGACGTATAATTTTTATATATTTCCCTTAATTTGACTTTTTTCTAGATTTCCTACTCTGACTTGAACTTTTTCAACTAAGATAAAAATTTACATGACAATGAATTTAGCAGAGTTGTATTATGGTTAGAGTAATAGTACCTGATATGAATTAATGACAAAGAAACCAAAATGTAGTAGCAAATTGAATTATACATGAAAATTATAAGACAAATTAAAGATAATCTTATGTGTATAAAGTATTAGATATTAATTATAGATTAAAAAATTTCAGTTTTGATTGCAACTGAAATAAAAAATAAGGTATAAATAGTGTTATATAGTTTTAAGAAAAAGATTGTTTAAAAAACCTCTACACCAAGCCATAGGGATTTGTGTTCTAAAGTAATAGAAAAACAGTCTGAGATTTACAAATGGGAATATGTCTGGTTAACTGTAATCAAAACAACTTTTCAATAACTACTGTAGGTTTCTGAGTACTTAATTGGAATATATAACTCCAGACTAGGAAATGATAAAGCAAAACAATATGTTTTGAAGAAGCACACATAAAATACACATTATTTATAAATTGTTAATGCAAAATTATGAAAAACAAAAAATAAATTGCCAGTAACCAGAAAACATATTCATGATATAAAACTTATGCTTATTACAATATATATGTGAAAGTATGTATATGCATATATATACACATATATATTCTACAAATGTAAAATTACCTCATATATTTAAACCCAAAATTTATTTAATCAGGAAGGCCACAAAAATGAAATTATGCGAATTTTCTCCATCTAAATAAAGAATGCTCAGAAGCTATTATGATGTGACTAATTAAGCTCCTATATTTCAGAAAAATCATAATAGATGAAGACCTAGATTATTAATTCCAAAAGTCATATGCTTAAAAATGTGTTATACAGTGCAAACAGCCAATATTAAAAGAAAAATCATTATTACATTTTATGGTAAAAAAATGCTGAAAATAAAGAAAAAATGACTATTTCACTATGTATAAGTTCAAATCAGGCTTACGCTAAGAAACGCAGTATATATAAGCAATGTACACCCAAGGGGAGGATGTGTAATGGCGGAAGGGCTAGCATCACTTCCTCTTTTTTTTTCCAGGCAGTATCTCTATACTGACTGACTTTAAGCTGACAGAGATCCACTTGCCTCTGCCTCCTGTGTGTTGTGCTTAAAGGTGTGTGCTACTACTGCCAGGCTAACACCACCTTTACAATTGTGATTTATCCAGTCTCTAGTTCCTGGCCATCAAGCAGTGTTGTTCATGGGCTCCTTCTCATGTATAATGAATATACATACATATTAGTACAACTTGGTAATGTACAATGAAAGGGTTGGATAAACCTATACACTTTGACCAGGAATATTGATTTCAGAAATTGGTTTTCATTTATTGAGATTGGTTTTGCAATAATTTTCAATGGAACAGAGGAAAGAAAAATCAAGTTTTGATAAAAATCAAAAAGTATCAAGTTTGATAGTTGATATGCCAAGTTTTGTATATTATCTATAAAAGACCTGATGTTTTCTGAATAGAAATGGAGGAATGGATGGATGGGGGAGGCAGAATGGAAGTGGGGGCACTGGGAGGACAGGAGGGAGGTAAAACTGTGGCCATGCTGTGAAATGAGTAAATAAAAAGTGAAAAATCAGAGTAACAACAAGAAAAATGCTTATTAATGATTTACTATACCTATGGTATAAGTCTCTAAAATAATTTGAAATTAAACTGTATAAACTCTCACAAGTTTGGACAAGCTCATGATAATGAGTTTGTAGAGCAACATACCATATTAAATTACATATATTAACAAAATTACATACATTCACAAAAATTAAGGAATATGCCTAGAAATATTAAATATTGACATTGTGGGGTTTTGTGTTTGGCATTTCAGAAAGTGCAAGGAGACAGGATGGTAGAGTGCTGATTAATTGAATTTCATGATCAGATCTGAATTTGAAGCTCAATATGCTTACCTGCTAATTTAATTTTCACTTTGTTCAAATTACATGACACTAATTGTTTCTCTAATGTGTGGGAGGCATGTAACATGGTCTCTGTAAGCAATTTATAAACACCAAATGTTTTAAATGTTTAGCATTTCTGGATTATCTAGGTCTAGAGAGGGCTCCTCCCTGCTATCTCATCAGGATAGAGTTCCCATTGAATACTTACTCTTTCATCTCTCTTTTTTTAAATGTAAAGTGAGGTTCTTTAGGAATGCATCTTCTCAGACCTTTTGTGCTCTCTAAGCCTTCAATAATAAATAGTAATGGGTATGAGATAAAGAAATATGAAAACAAAATAAAAGAAGGATTTCAACAGGAAAATTATAAGCACATATCATTAAATCAAGGTTGAACTTGGTTCAGGAAAACTTTCAAGAATGATTCTGTCATCTTAAGACATGAAAACCAAGTTAGCAACATTGCATCGATGGAAAGGCAGTCATAATCTGATTCATAACAGATCCTTTCTGTGGATCAAGTAAGACATGGATGTTTTGGGTCTGTTGACTGCCAGAACAAATCTCAATAGAGCAACTGCAAGGAAAAAGAGCACACATATTCCAGGTATGGCCATGCCTTAAAAGCATCATATAAATCCAAATTTGATTGGAAAATTGGATATTGACCATTCTGAAGGTCACTACCAAAGGATATCAAAACATATTTGTGCATGCACATATGTCTCTGTGTGAAATTCAAACACTTTTCTCCATTATTTAACAGTCTCTGAAAGCCCATTGCTTGCAGTTTTCATCCTTAATATCCTATGACTTTCATGAAGACTGTTTATGGAGACCACCACAACCTTGCCATCATCCTCATATAAAGAATACACTTTTTTATAAGTATCTGTATGCCTCTTGAGAGTCTGATGCTTGATGTAATCAATTTCTGTCAAAGCTAATTTGATAAACATTTTAGTTACTGTTATATTAAATCCCACAAGTCCATAGCATATGTGTTCTGATCATTTTTATATTTCTACCTGTTTATTTGGTTTTGTTTGACCTAAATTTTATTCATTTGTTAATTTCAAATTTTAAACCAGATTTAAAAGCAAATATTAAGTGATGTTCTCTACAACCCAGTTATGCTATAATTACTTTAGACCACACAGACTATTACTTCTTCCTTACCAATGGTTATTCTGTTTATGTTTGTATGATATACACAGTATATTAAACTCAGGCGAGATCACTGATTATTCATTGATCCACTGATCAATGGACAGTGGAAAGTGCAAAAATAAAATTTTGAAGTAGTTGTTGCACCAATAAGTTTTAAAGACTGTACATTGCAATGTTTCCCTGGTCATCATGTTTCCTCTACTCTGGTGACAGTAATGCCATTTGTGAATGTTTTGATAAACTTATCCTTACCTCAACTGCCTGACCATTACAACTTACCAGCAAATAAAACAAACAGGCAAACATTAGCTGAGTCTAAACTATTAACTCAAGTTTTGGTCACAACTGAGAAAATAATTGCTAAATTTAGCTTCTTAAGAAAACACAAATTAAAATAGAGAAATTTAAAGACTCGAGAAACTAAATTCTAAATTGTTTCTTTTTCTCCTTTTCCTTTCTTCTTTCCTTTCCTTCCTTCTTTCCTTCCTTCCTTCCTTTCTTTCCTTCCCTCTTTCTTTCTTTCTTCTTCCTTTCTTCCTTTTTTTTCTTTTCTGATTTTTCTTTTTTCTTTTTTTTGTTTCCTTGAGACAGGGTATCTCTCTACAACCCTGGCCATCCTGGAACTCTTTCTAGACCAGGTTGGCTTCAAACTCAGAGATCCTCTTGCATCTGCCTCCTAAGTGCTGAGATTAAAAGTGTGGAACATCACCATTCAGTTTAAATTAGGTAATGTAGAACAAGAATTCCCTGCCTTTCTTTGGAAATGAAAATTCTGTATATTCATGAATATCTATCATGTATCTGTATGTTCACAAAGGATCTTCCAGTGTCCTCCTACATTTCTTTCTTAACTATTTTCTGTTTGCTTATTTGTTTGTTTGGTTATGTAGAACAGAATGGCCCCAAAGTTTTGGCCTCCTGAGTACCGGATTACAGATGAGTCACCATGCCCAAGCTTCTTTGGTACTTACAGCTTTACTTATAGATATCTTTAACCTCTTGATTTAGGCTTATTCCTTGGTATTTAGTAATTTTCATAGCAACTCTGGGTGAGATTGCTTTCCCAATCTCTCTCACTCTGTTCTGTGTCACTTTGCTGAAAGTATTTTATGCAATTTCAAATATAAGAACATGTCATCTGTAAGTAAAGACAATATGATGTCTTGCTTTGAAAATATAAAAAAAATAAAGAATCCTTGCACCCTTTAAANTAGAACAGAATGGCCCCAAAGTTTTGGCCTCCTGAGTACCGGATTACAGATGAGTCACCATGCCCAAGCTTCTTTGGTACTTACAGCTTTACTTATAGATATCTTTAACCTCTTGATTTAGGCTTATTCCTTGGTATTTAGTAATTTTCATAGCAACTCTGGGTGAGATTGCTTTCCCAATCTCTCTCACTCTGTTCTGTGTCACTTTGCTGAAAGTATTTTATGCAATTTCAAATATAAGAACATGTCATCTGTAAGTAAAGACAATTTGATGTCTTGCTTTGAAAATATAAAAAAAATAAAGAATCCTTGCACCCTTTAAAAAAAAAGAAAAGTATAGTGGTCAAATTGAAAAAAATGCCTTATATTTTTAAAGATTTACAGTATATGTTATCATGATATTATTTTGTTAGGAAATGGTGTGATTAATCTAACATAACATTCCAACATGGGATTTATAATTTTTACATAATACTTTTAATGTTTCAGTGACATGCCGAAAATGTAGATGACCCAAGATTTAATCTGAACTTATCATATATGTGGTACTAGAAAATTCAATCATGCATCACAGCTCTGTGCTCCAAGTCTATAAATGCAAATAATGTATATTTTAACAACTCATTTGTGGTCCATAATTTAATCTGACATTCATGATTATTCACTTTCAGTTATAAGCATTGTAGAAATTGTGTTTTTTATTATTTGTTGGAAGAAAATTACTCTGAAGGAAGTGGAGTCTTTTACATACTCCCTCACCCATTTCAAATTCATTTCATTCCATTTGCTGTCTAAGGAAACTCACCAGAGTACAAGTTGATTTTGCTGCTGAGGTGTTGCTGCCACATATGATTGAAGGAGCTAGCTCCTTTAGAGAAACTTCTTCAAACAGGTGAATAGAGAATGATAGTCCACAAGGTTTTGGGTTAAAATCTTAGAGATGAAATAAGAAGAGCGCATGATGCCTTTTTAAAGTCATTGTGATGGTAGGAAGTGTTCTTCATACTCTGACAATCAGGAGAAAAGTGATTCCTTAGAAATCAGTGGCTGGGGAAGAATTGAGTGAGAAGGAAATCCATGAGAATGATGAAATTATAAAATAATCCAAGTTTTAAGTTTGAGAAGACTTATATCTTCCTCAATAACGTAGAATAGATTCTGATATAATTGCTGAGTCCATTCTTGACTGATCTAGTCAGATCTCTTAGTGTCCTTTATAGAATCTCTACAAAATTAATGAGTCCCTGAAGAGGCAAATCCCTGGTGGTATCCCTTAAACTTAATGCATCTAGAAAAAGACAATGGTTAAGGAGAAACTTTTCAGTGTGGTCACTATAAAAATTGTTCCCTTGGGATTCCAGGCAGGGATCTGTAATTCCTGTCTGACACCCAACAGGGAAATGATGGATTTAGGGTCCAGGTAAGATATCCCAAGAGACTTTCAAAGACAGATACAGATCTCGAAGCATGGGTAACAAAGTTACCCAACACTGGCCCAGACTTTCTGTAGATCCAAGATAATATTTTTGGTTCTAGCATGTGGCAAATGTCATCTTCATGCCATAAGGAAGTTCATAAGTGTACATTCTCATCTTTGGTGGGAGATATTGGACTCCGTTAACACCATAAGTCTGTTAAGTTTTAAATGCAATGAACTGTGGCTTTTTTCAAAAGCAGATTGTGTAAAGTATTTTTAAATGGTCATTTTTTTAGTCTTTGGTACATTTTTTTCCTTTCTTAATCAAGTTTCCTTTTGTTGATTTTTTGCAATTTTTTTCTCACTCCCAGTGACATTATGGAGACCAGAAAAGAATATAGGATATCCTATTCCACTTCATTCACTTGATAAGTACCTGGAGCTGTGCTCATTTCATGAAACCCCAGAAATTCTTCTGTCTTTCCCTCCCACAGCACTAGGGTTAAAGGCATGCATAGCATGCCAAATTATGACATGAGTTCTAGGAATCTGAACACAGTTCCTCATGCTTTCACAGCAAGGGCTGCTCTTACCCACAAAGCTCTCATTCACACAGATTTCTCTAATCTTTAAAGCATTTATTAGAACTGATAAGTTTACCCTAACTCTTATCATAATCATACTTTTCTTGTTTTTTTTTTACCTCTTCCAACATTTGAAATCATGTTCTTTATTATGGATGCTATTAATTTTATATTTGTGTACCCTAAGCTATTTCATATCCATGATCCATAATTTATATCTTTTTTCAGTATATCACAAATATTTTTGAATGATAGTATGGGCAGGTTTGGTTATCAAGGCAAATTAATACTTACATAGTTACTCTGCCTTAGTTTTGCTATGGAAAGAAGAAATAAAATCTACCTATTTAGTGGAAAAACTCAATTTTAAAATTATGTTAATTTTGTGAAGGGTCATACTTAAATACTAGCAGTATGTTAATGATTCCTATAGCCATAAACTTTTTTAGATATTGCAAAGATTACTAATACAACACATGTGATAACTCAAACTCACATCCCTTTTTAAAAATTGTCGCGCCCCACCCTCGTCCAGCAAGGAAAAGACGCGACACCGGAGCTCTT
>LOEQ01012464.1:16481-27162 GCA_001685075.1 Bramus lutescens
AAGCCTCTCCCAGCCCTTAAATAGGCCAAGGCTGCCAACCCTGGATCGCCACATGGGCACTGTCCATTGGTCCTGGCAATTGCACAAGCATCTGTTGATCATCATGCAATCATGGAGTGATCTCAGCCCAAGCGGATATGGGCCATATATGGAGTTGTTTTTCACAGTGAGCCCTCGCTTTCGGGATCGCGGGGGGCAGAAGCCAGCACCATCTTTAAGGTGCAGCCCCACGCGGCTCACTACAAAAAATATTACAGAAAATTTAAAATTTGACCCAAGTCCCCCCAGAACATCTTTCTCAGTTTCCCTACCTCTTGCATCCAATTCTCTCACAGATTTCCCTTATCAATAAATGAATCCTTATCATTAACTTATACAGATCAACAATATCTTGACAAGCATTTGACCCTACATCCAGTCTACAAATTTTTCTGGAGTTTAATCTTTTATAACATATACAAACATACTGGCTTTCTGCTAGTGCTGCAGTGAGAAGCATGAATAACCCTTCTCTCTTAAACAAAAAAGTTTTCATCAGTCTAAAGAGTGGTTTGTTAAAAATGAAAGCCTGTTAATCCTCTGTTCAAAATTATGCTGTGACTTTGTATTTAACTAAGAATTAAAAATAAGCTTTTTCTTTTTTATTAACTTATTTTTATTTCGGAAATTAAAAATGATATTTTGGAGAGGTAAATTTTATATTACAACTGAACAATATTTGTAAAAACCAGTGTTTTATAATACATTCCCCTGCTACAAACAATATTGATGTTGGTAATATAATGTAAAAACAAAACCAAACAATCTACCTAATCTGGTAGTATGTGTGTTCTTTTAAAACATGTTTTTATTTACTAATGTGATAAGTAATTCATGGACTTCATGGGGCTACATTCATTGATTTAGGAGCAAAAACTTTTCAAATATCAAGTTCATTTACAATCTTAGTCCTTTCCATTTGACATGGCATTACAAAAAAACTATTGCCAGACTGATAATTCCAGCTTTATACAATTTTCTCTATGGTCTGGAAATGTCTCCAGTTTATTGATTCTGAGGAATTTCTGACCTCTCACCCTTCCATTATACCCTATGATATTTTCTCTTCCATGTTATTCTCAACAGCTTTCTTGCTGAAACACGAGGAGCAGCAGGAAGTCACAAGAGTGATAAGATGCATGTCTGTAAGTGCAACATTGCCTATTTGTAGTCCAGCTTATTCTTTCTACTAGTTTATTACTTTTAATAATTTTATAGTTTCTTTTTATATCAGTCTCCCTATCTATAAATTGAGGATAACAGTAGTCTGAGCCTCCTAAAAGATTTGCAAGGATTAAAATGCTTCAAAACATATAAGCTTTTAATAGGTATTAGTAATAAACAATACAAATGTTCTTCATTATCTCCACCTTCATTATTGCCATTACCACCACAATATAGCCACAGTCATCACTTCCACCATAATCATAAGAATTAGTTACCATAACCTCCACCATAAAGTAACCATCCACTACCACCAACACCACCAACACCACTACCAACACCATTGTCATCATTCTTTTCTGGAGACAGTGTTTGTTTGTGTAGCCCTGGATGTCCTGGAACTATCTCTGTAGACCAGGCTGGCCTTGAACTCACAAATGATTCCTCTAGCTATGATGCTACCCAAGTGCTGGGATGAAAGACATGCACCACCATAGCCTGGCTACTGTCATCATTCTTAAGCAGTGTGTTGTGGCAAAACACCGTCATTATTCTCCTATTCCTTTCTTTCTTTGTGATCCACCACTGTCTACTTGTCTTTCTCTGTGTAATATACTAAATGCACACAGCTGGGACAAGTATAAGACAATGTAGGTTAAACAACAAATAAGAAGGTATAATATCGGGTGACTTGAGTATATAAAGAGAGTTGGACTTTGTAGTCATATTTTACTATATAAAATACGAAATTTTCAATAAATTAAAAATGAAAAGACATGTTGATTATTGGTAAATTGCTACTTCAGCAAGACATAAGTGTGCTTGACATGTTTAAATCCTATAACAGATTTTTAAAACACAGAAATTCACACATATATATATATATGAAATATTGTATGGATCCTAAAGCTTGTATTTATAGATATGTGTATATGAAACATATATATGCATACAATGGTAATTGGTGAAAAGAGCCCATCATTTTGGAAGATAAAGGAAGGAAACATTGGAGCATTTGGAGGAAGGAAAGAGAGGGAGAAATGTAATTAAATTATAATCTCAAAATTAAACAACAAAAACAATATAAAATATGTGCCATGAAATTGATATTATAAATCTGTTTCTAGGGATAAAAATAAAAAAGTAAAAACAGGAAATGAAAATGACAGGACAAATCTACAGTGACAGTTGCATATTTTGACCATAAGCAAACTATAAAAACACATTTCAAATTGAAATCATACTATTTCTTAAGAATGGTATCTTATGTGTATATTTTCAGTTCTTTGGGGGGCTGAAGCAAAAAGACAGGAAATTTTATGTGAACCCATACTACATAGTAAGACCCAGCCTCTAAATCCAAACTCCATAACCAAATGAAAACAATTCCAAACAAAATACTATTAGCTAATTTAAAATCAATTAAAATCAAAGAAGCCTTTTGTAATCCACAGGATGAGCATTTCTTCCAAAGTAATGTGAAACTTTTAACCAGTCAGATACTGTGTCACAGAAAACATCTCAATGCTACACACTGTCAACCTTGCTAAAAATTCAGGAACTTTAAATTGTGACTACGTCCCTATTTAAATTCTATATAGCACACACAACAGAGAAAGGAAAAAACATCACCTTGGAATCCTTTAATGTACAACATCAACTCTAATGGATTACTTAGCTGCTGAGAACTGGCCGCTAACTATCTCCTTTGATTATGGAGAAATTACACGGTCTAGGACTATTTATTAGTACTAGTTTTTTTAAATATTGGCCCTGTTGCATCTTTCTACCTATAAATTCTTCTATTATTATAAAAGAAAATATTTCTGAAGATTAATATAAAATATATTTGTAGGTATGTATATTATATGCTATGTGTTTTATATCTACATTTGTAATACCATAAACATTTAATTGTAACATTAATAATACAAAAGGTAAAGCTGAATTACATTCCTTAATGAAAAACTGAAGTATTGTTTAATCAATACTTTATTAGAGAATGTTCTTTTATGTATAATAAACAACGTATGTCATTTTTGTTGCAAGGCCTCAAATTCCCTTCCTACAATCTTATATGTCAAGAGAATGACTTTGTGGTAGCAGGCCCTCATGCATCCTCTTGTATTTCACATTACAGGACTGAGCAACACACACAAAAAGTTACAGTACTGCCCTCCCTGGTTTCTCTTGCTGTGATCATATTGGTTAAAAAAAAATTTATGCCACTTAAAATTACCATTCCTGTAACAAATTCCCTTTTGTATCAATTTCTAATGGGTTTCTGATAACAATGTATTTGTTTTTATTTTTCAGGTGTCTTAATGATAATGGTTCCCTACAATCAATCATTCCCTGACTCATAAATGCTGCTGATAATCCCATTTTATTGTTTTTATCAAAAACTTTCACAATAGACTAAATTTTTCCTATATAAAGTCATAAACTGGCAACTTAGCATTATTTTCTTCTCATGTACTTCTTTATGTCTTTCTTACAAGACTAATCACCCAGTCTAAAAGTGGCACATAGTAAACAATATCATCACACGGAGTTAAACATTAAGGTGCTTTATGTTTATTGTTTCCATGAACATCATTTCAACATAAGCAGAGACAATGCTTTTCTAGGACATGGTGACTTGCTTTAGATAGGAATAAATTTTATTTTGTTGGATTTTTCTATCTTATCAGTTTTTGGGAGAGATAATTTCTGGTAAGAATTTTCCCTATGGCCCCTTTCATCTCACCATTCCTCAGAGTGTAAATGAGGGGGTTGAGGAATGGGGTTCCCAGTGTGTATACCAGGGAGATGAACTGATCTTGCTTGGGGTAGTAGCTGGAGTTGGGGCGAAGGTACATGAAGGCACAGCATCCATACTGTAACAGTACCACAGTGAGGTGAGAGGAGCAGGTGTTGAAGGCCCTGTGGCGACCGGATGCTGAGTGGAGTTTGAACACAGCAGTTACTATTAAGGCATAGGTGGTAGCAATGAAAATGAAAGGCACAGNGCACAGAGAGCTCATGGATATGACTCTTGGCACACACAAGACGCATCACTGGTGGGACATCACAAAAGAAGTGTTCTATGCCTCTAGCCTGACAGAATGGAAGGCAGAAGATGAAGACCACAAGCTGTAAGGACAGGAACAATCCAATGACCACAGAAGCCACAACCAAGCGTACACAAAATGTTATAGTCATGATGAGAGGGTACTGTAAGGGGTGACAGATGGCAACATATCTGTCATAGGCCATGGAAGCTAGGAGGAAGCAGTCAGCACTACCAAGTCCAATGAAGAAAACCATCTGAGTGGCACAGCTCAGCAGAGTGATGGTCTTCTCTGAATGTAGGGTGTTGGCCAGGATGTGTGGTACCACCACTGCAGTGTAGCATAGTTCTATCCCTGAGAGACTGCCCAGGAAATAGTACATGGGTGTATGTAAGTGGGCTTCTGTCTGTATGGATATCACAATGAGGACATTTCCAGAGACGATCAATGCATAAGCCAGGCTGACTCCAATGAAGCAGAGGGTACGTAGACCTGGGTGGTTAGGATAGGCTAAGAACACAAACTCCATCAATACTGAATGGTTCTCCCAGCTCATTGACTCCACAGGTGTTTTCTTTAGAATGAAAAATAATACATGTCAGATTTACCTTATAGATAATAATTTAATTTTACTAATCAAATATATATTTAGATATGAGAGACAGACTTTTATTTTATTTTTCTGTTTTTACAAAATTTATTCTCATGTAAATCTACATGTTAATGTCTACCTGGAAATAGTTTGGGAGTGAGAAACTATTAACCAAAACCACCAGAGGAAATGGGGAGATCCAGAAAGTTATTTTTAGTGGGCATGGAGTAACAATTAAATTCTTTCTGTAAACACATTTTCAATTATCAAGGATTTCTTGAGTCAAAACTCATTCAAGAGTATACATGAAGAATTTCATCCATTATTCCCTCATATAATTTTTTTATATATTTCACATATATGTATATATTCTTCACTATCTTTTGAGGCATTAAATCAGTGACACGTGAATCTCATACACACAAATCATCATACAAAGGAAAATTAAGATGGAAAGAAAGAAGCAAGACAGGTTATGGGAGGAAAAGTCATGAGAAAAGTCTTCAAGTTAGATTTGACAGTGACTCAAATAGTTACAAAATATAATGGCCTCCTTTTTTTGATTCTCTAAGCTTATCAGATAAGGAAGATATTTATATTTTATAGCAGGTATTTCCCCTAAAACATTAAAACATGAACAAAACTATTGAAGACTTAAGAAAACTTTCTGTGAATTTGCACAGAACTACAGAATATCAATCTAGAATCCTTTCCCATATTTCCTTTCATTTTCCACAATGAATGTGAAATCCAGAGAGGAAATGTATATTCCTCAAAAGGCAAAGCAGAAAAAAACAATATAAAATCACTCTAAAATTTCAATAAATAGGCAGAACTCATAAGGCATGTCCATTTCATGTTTTCATTAACCAACGTGTATTTAATAAGACTGAAGAAAGGTTTCCTATAATCTTATTTCAAATTATGAAATTTTGATATTGGCAGTTAGCTAATATAGTCTAGTAAAAGAATATTGTTTACAAATACCCCTTTTAAGCATAAAAGTCATTTACAGAAAGCAATGCTAACATCACATTCATGTTGGGCATTAAAATGGTCTCTATTTTATTCATTTTATTGTCCTCTTCTGAATTTCAAAATTATTTCCAATATTTTCTCATGATAGCACTTTCTTAAATGAAAAATTGAAAGAACAATTATGCTTAAGTAAAAAAAAATTGCAAATTTAGGTGGGATAGTAATCTACGATATCAATTTGAATCTATATGAAGAGAAACAGTAAAACATAACCTCATAATCATCATTATGATCAAGGGCAATTATCTGCTTTATATTTTTGCCTTTAAAAAACACCAAGGGGAATGATGGGTAAAGTTTCACAAAATAGTTGTACACTGGAGAGCTAAGCATTCATTTAGATATGACTAATTTTTGTTTCCACTTTTATGCCTATTTCATTGTAAAATACTTTTCCAAGATTCTCATGAAAACTAGCTTGCATTCTATATTTGAGATGCACTACAAGAAACATTTTATTACTTAAGCATACAGTATTTTGGTGTACAATAAGTAAACATCCAAAGGCTAGCCTAATGTTTATGGAGGGCCAGAATGATGTGATCTGAGAATTCTATTGAAATCCAGAAAACTATGTCATCTTATTCATGTAGTTAATTAAATATTCACATGAGAATTGTGAGGGGTTATGGATTATTAGTGCTGAAAGGGACATTAGAAATTTGTATAATTCTCATCAGATATTTGAAACTTAAGGAGATTCTGTACATCAGGACATCTTTAATGTGCAAATAGAATTTCCACTTCTTGCTTCAGTATTAGAAGGTAGGATTCTCTGAAATTTCATTATATGATAAACTGTAACTGGATTCGTTGTGACTTCTGCCTAATATGTCTCTTCTAAACAGTGGCATATTTTCTCTACAGGAACACTTCAGACACTATAACTATTCCTTTACTCCGCAGTATTCTTTATCATTTATTTCAGCACTTTTAACATCACAGTTTGAATTTGTTCATAATTGAAAGATGTTCCTTTCCATCTTGCATTCTTAAATACACAACATCAATGAACAAGAATGATTTGAGAATGGTTATGTCTGAATATTCTTGCAAACTTGATAATCTGGGCTAGAACAGCACACAGCTGGTGTCTAATTAGTGTCACATAAAATATATGATTATGGATCTGATATTAGAAGGCCTCAGTTAGACACTCACTCTCCTAATAACAAGATGATCCTTTGGGAAGACAATTTCACATAAATAACTCTGTGTGCTTGAAGATGTAAAACTAATATTAATTGTGTTGTACTAAGAGAAACATCAGACTGCAAACACTTGGCTTAATGCATGAAACCTATGAAGGTGGATAATATATGTCTTCTCTAATTTTTGTATCTGTTTTAAGTATGGTGTTAACAATATCGACTTTACAAAGAGATAAGATTTCTATTAAACTTCAAATTTTTGAAATACAGATATTTACTACATTAATATTAAATATTGGTGGTTAGTATTTTAGTCAAAACAACTAGACTATTAAGTGAATTCAGAATAACATTGTGTCCTGGGGTAAAGTATTTCTGACATCTTAGAATCTATTCATAAATTCATCATTATTCTAATAGCAACAATAGTTTGCAAACTGAAAGATAGACAAAGACTTCTCTTACCTCCACTGTGGGGAGAGATGGGTATAGAATAGGTCTGTCTCCTCAGGTATACCTGTAAAAGACAGAGCCTAGAATATGGTGGCTCAATACTCTTGTGAACAGGTATGAGAAGACAGTGATGAAGACTGATCCTATGGGATTGAGCCTTCGTAGACCATACAAACAAAACTGCAGAAGGAGCAAATTGCTTTGTCACCTAGAGTCTTGCCTCATAGATTTCATCTCCCAGAAGAAGGTATTTCAGTGATTGTCAATATATCCCATTGTTACCAAAGAATTCTGAGGGATCTATTGATTACTCTGTTTAAATAGGCACCAGAGAATGTATGAGATTTTCAGTGAACTGTTAAAATGAATATACCTAAACAATGTAAAGATTACCCTTTACATTTTCATTAATTGTGTTAAGGTTTTTTTCACACTGACATATTATCAGGAAGAAAATATTCCAACAGGAAATAGTAATATAACAATTACAATAGGAAAACTTGGAAAACTAAAAATAATCAGGAAACAAAAACATACAATTATGGCATGAAGGATTTAGTATGAACTTTAAATAATTGAAAGTTCAATTATGAAGAAATTAAATATGTATCACAAGAACAAATCATAATACTGGAAAATGCAGCTCAGTGTGTGTCAGAATCAATTCTGCAGTGACAATGGTACCTTAAATATATTTGAAAAAGGAACACTTATTGAAACTCTTATCATAATATAATTGATGAACTCATAGGGAAGAAATATGTACATTGTATTTCATGACTTATAAAGCAGCTAAGAGGGGCTGGAGAGATGGCTCAATGGTTAAGAGCATTCATTGCCTGCTCTTCCAAAGGTCCTGAGTTCAATTCCCAGCAACCACATGGTGGCTTACAGCCATCTATAATGAGATATGGTGCCCTCTTCTGGCCTGCAGGCATACATGTAGACAGAATATATACAGAATATTGTATGCATAATAAATATATAAATAAATAAAAATAAAGCAGCTAAGATATATCCAGTGTCATACTCAACCCCCCAAGCCCCTTGATTTGTTTCTCAACACATATTGGGATATATATTTTACTTTTAATATATATATATNCTGCTCTTCCAAAGGTCCTGAGTTCAATTCCCAGCAACCACATGGTGGCTTACAGCCATCTATAATGAGATATGGTGCCCTCTTCTGGCCTGCAGGCATACATGTAGACAGAATATATACAGAATATTGTATGCATAATAAATATATAAATAAATAAAAATAAAGCAGCTAAGATATATCCAGTGTCATACTCAACCCCCCAAGCCCCTTGATTTGTTTCTCAACACATATTGGGATATATATTTTACTTTTAATATATATATATTATGGGGAATATATTGGGATATATATTTTATGTTTGGTATATAAATATATAATTTCTTCCTTCTCTTTCCTTCTTGCACACTCTTCCATATCTTCCTCCTTGACTGCTTTCAAATTTATGGTTTTGTTGTGAAATATTTTTTGTATACTGTAAACATGTGTTTCTTCCTAAGGTTACTTATGATTGGTTTATTGAAAATATGAACCACCAATAGATAGACAGGAGAACATAGAAAATACTTATGTGCACAGTGAGGATCTGAGAGCAGGAATCTAAGCATGCAGACTTCACCATCAGACATGAAGCAAGTTGAACATGCCATGTTGAGAAAAGGTAAAGAACCAAGTGGCAGAATACAGATTAAAAATATGGACTAATTAAGTTATAAGAGTTGTAAATAGGTCTAAACTAAATGCTAAGCTTTAATAATTAATAATAAGTCTCCATGCCATTATTGGGAGTTGATGATACAAATAAAGACTTGCTATATCACTTGATCTATTGTATAATGTTCCTTTTATGTATGTTTTAGGATTGTTCATTTGGATAACCAATTGATGTGCTATTTCCTGGAAAAAAACCATTTATCTCAATCTCAAAGCTCCTTAGTTTCTGGAGCTCTTTCAGCTGTATGATTGAGACTTCTTGAGCTTTCCTCTGTCCTCATTAGGATGTCTATGTTTCCTTGGTTTAGATAAAAATGCTATTCAGGAAAATGCATTTCTTAAGCTTAAAAATAGAAAAATGTGAGAAAATAATTGACATATATGCATATCTATCTATATGAAATGTTTAAAATTCCAAATATCAAAAAATGGCAAGTAAAAGTATATAAGGGAGTTGAAATAATTAAAAGGTATCTCTCACATACATCAAGGGTAAGTTCTGGATTTATCTTCCATAGTCCTAATATATTTCTTTATGTTTCCCACAGTCTCAAAGTTTTGGTTGAGTTATGCCAGATTAAGCTACTGACAGAAATCATATAGAATCACAGCATCTTAAGATAACAAGGATTTATTTCTCACCCATGTCATGATAGGTGGTCTATGGGTTCAATGCAGTCTCATGCAGATTTCAACAACTCTCTATAGAACAATAAAGAATCTCTAAAATTCATATGTGAACACAAATGTCATAATAGCAAAAATGGGGAAAGCCAAGAGAAGTGCAGAAGAATCAACAAAATATTTATAGAAATGGATAATAAAACCCATTGTGCTGTGATCTAACAAACAAAAATTTAAAAATTTTATTAAAAAGTATGTTGAAGTGCTACATACTCCAAGTAGACCACTTCTGTACATATTCTCAAAGAAATTAAGAGGACATACCATTGAAGTAATCTGTGAATTCCTATTTATTGCAGCATTATTCACAATACCTAAGGTATAAACCAAGCATAAGTATATATAGAAAATACACTATATGTGCACAATATAATAATTTTCAGGTATTAGAAATCACATAATTTATCAGAAATTGGGATGAACTAGATGTCATCATGGTAAGTGACATATTTCAGAGTCAGGAAGACAAGTATTGAATTCTTTCTTTCTTAAAAATTACCATCTCCTCCCATCCTCCCATTTCCCTCCCACTCCTCTACTCCCCCTCCCTCTCCAGTCCTAAGAGCAGTCAGGATTTCCTGCTCTATGGGAAGTCCAAGGTCCTACCCCCTCCATCCAGGTCTAGGAAGGTGAGCATCCAAACACACTAGGCTCCCACAAGGCCAATCCATGCAGCAGAATCAAAACTCAGTGCCATTGTCCTTGGCTTTTCAGTCAGCCCTCACTGTCAGCCACATTCAGAGAGTCCGGT